>JANSTT010019284.1:0-11799 GCA_026745375.1 Platyura marginata
ACCAGTTTTTCTGTTTTTTTTTCATAATTTTTTTTATCATTATTGAGACCAAAATCCCATTTATTGTATGTTTGGCGGCCCCCCCGTATCTGTGAACTTTTTTTTTTTTTTTTTTTTTTTTTTTGGCGAATGGCTATAAAGTGGCCGGTACGGGTACGGCTTGTCGGCTTTTAGTATAGTCGTTGGGAATTTATTATCTTCAAAGCGAGAATCGGTTTTAATTGAAATTGATTGAAATTGAAATGTTATCCGGTCTATATGACCGGATTGAACTGGGTTTAGAGAAAAATTCATTAAACAAAATATTAAACGTCCAGTAAGTTATTATTATAAAGGTAGAAGATACTACCCCTTCCCCTGCCTCTTTCCTTTCTGCTTGAGACGGTTTATTTTTTCTATATTAATTAGGAGAAATCAAGTGAAATACTTCAAGTACGTATAGCGTAAATAAGACAGGAAATATTTCCAATAACGGTAAATAAACAAAAATAGTTAAGGGTCAAGTGGAAATGGAGTTAAGGGAAATAAAGGCTCTTTCCTTTCGGAATGTTCATACTTAAGCTGCTTTGTTGTTGTTTTTTTTATTGGTTAACATTGTCATTGCTAACGTGATTTGTTTGAATGAATGGGAAGGATTTATTGAGGACTAAAATTATACTGACTTTGATTGGATTAATTTTTTTAATTAATTTATAGACCAAAAAAAAAACAAAAAAGAAAATGGCTAATAACCATGCAGCCAATCAAATCTTTTTTCTATTCGGCCCAATTTTATTGTAATGTGGCGAGCATAGACACAATTTGAGGGCAAAGTAAATTAATTTTGGAATTTGATCGATTTGCAATTTGGAAGCATAATTTTTTTTTTCTTTTCCTTAAATGTACATTAAATAACCTTTTCAATGGGTCTAAACACGTGAAAGGCGGTTCAGATTTGAAGAATCGACGATTTTTTGAAATTGGGAGACCAAAAAGTTCCACAACCAGCCGTTATGGCGCTACAATCAATTTTAGCCTGACCAAAATTTGGAAATCTATAAAACCTTAAAGCAGTAATGTCTAGACTTTTTTCACTCAAATTATTTTTGTTTTCCCTCGAGTATAGATTGAATTCTGATGATGGTTCAATCGGGATAACTGATACTTTTTAATATGGACTGACCGTATTCATTCTTTTCGTTATTTTGCCTGGAAAAGAAGTTTTTACTTTCATCCAGTTATATAATCGGCCCCATACACATATTTCAAAATAATATAATGAAATTTTTTTTTTTTTCCTTTTTGTAGTTCTCTAAAAATAATGAATTAAAAACAGATTTTTTTTCCAAAAACCCTTTTTTTTCTTAACTTTTGAAATCCATATAATATTAGTACAAGAGTAAATAATAATTTAAAAATAAAAAAAAAATTTTTTGATAATTCAGTTTTTGATAGAAATGGTCATATGGCAAATAATGACCTCAAAGTCACACTTTTACAGGCGTCAAACGAAAAGTATGAAATAGAACAAAAACTTTGTATGGATGAAATGAAGTGCATTAATAGACGAAACTTTGAAGGAGGAGGGGGAGTGTAAATTTCTATCAAACAAATAATAAATTTTTCATACAAAAACGCTCCGCTCTAGTACCTATACTACTCTAAGAAAGAAAAAAATACCTACATATGTACTACCATACCTATGTATGTATGTATAACTCAAGAAGAACGTCTTAAGTATAATATCGAAAAGTAAGATTATTTTTATTGTCTTTTATGAGGTAAAAGAAAATTACGTTGTCACGTCACTCCAAAGTTTTTATTATATTTGCTATGCCTATGTATGTATGGTTGGTACATCTATATATATATATATATATATATATACATATTAACAGTGGTGTGAACAAAAAATAGGTGTAAGGCATATTTTGTACATGTAATACGGAAGCGCACAAAACTACCCGCCATAGGGTGTTACACAATAGTTAATATCATAAGTACTTGGTAAGTATGTGACTTTGGACGAAAATTATTAAATAAATTATGGTTAGTGATACAAATTTTCATTTAGAAGATGTCCTTCCATACAAACAAATACCGTTTCTTATGCAAAATTGATAGTCCCAGTATTCAAAATTGGCCGGCCATGTGTTATGCGGCTTTTTTCCCCATCTTTAATATCCCCTACCTACTATTTTTTTATTTTTTTTGAAAATCTAATCTCAGCAAGTCAATTAATTTTTCCATAGGTGAGGTATGGGATTTTGATTCCAATAACATTCTGTTCTTTTTTTTTTTTTTTTACTTAAGCCCGATTTAGACAGTGCCTAATCCCGCCTAATCCTCCGGGTGCGACAGTGACCAGTGTAGACTGATACTGTCCGTTCTGCTAAACTGTGTCCGACTATAAGTTTGAGTAAGTTCTTTGTTTTCTTTAGGTCGTAGTTAGACAGCACATGGCTTTTTGTTGATTCTACAAGACTCCAGCATGTCGCACCTTTCCTTAGCGATGTTGAGCATACAATTTTGACGTTTGTTTAAGTTGACGCTCATTAGATTTTTTTTTCTCGAGAATGCCGTTTGAAATTTATTTATTTTTTTATTTTTTTATTTTCTCTCTTCCACCCTAGTCCCTTTTGTCTAGTGTCGCCTGCCTTTCCATTAATCAGAGTAATGTGCTTTTCATTAAATGCAAATGGAAATCACTCAAAATCGTATATTTTCTTTAGGGGCGGTTGTTCTAAACTTATGCGATGAGAGGGGGCGGGGAGTTAGTGTGATATCGACACTGGACAGAGAAACATTGATTATGGTGATTAAATTGGATTTTTTGTTTTGTTTTGTTTTTTTTTTGTTGCTAGTCTTTCGATAATCATCAATAGGTAATGAACAATAATTACAAAAATCGCTGAACACATCCAATTTTTATTGAAATTTCATGGATAACTAAATTAAATGGAAAATAATACTTTGCGTTACCAATAAAAAAACAAAAAAAAAAAAAAAAACAAAAAATGTTTAGTATCCATTAAAGTGTGAAATAATAGACATTCTCTCTTCGATATTTAAATATAAAATAATTAACCAAAAATATATTCAATTTAATTTTAAAGAGGAGAAAATAACACACGCACACACACACACACACACATACATACATACATACACATACATACATACATACATACATATACAATATACATACATACAATGCATACCTATTTAATCGATATTTTTCTTAATTAGGTAAATCTGATCAACCGTCATTCAATTAAATTTACCTGTTGGTGTTATTTTCATTTTCATTTTCGTTTTCGTTTTCATTTTCATTTTCATTTTCATTTTCAGTTTTTTCTTTTTTGCTATCATAAAAATGTTAATGATTTGTAATCGGTACACTTAACAATTATCGGAGGAGGGGGGTAGGTTGAGAATGGGGGCGAAGGAGAGTAAGAGGATGTGAGTGCACTTGCACTTGTTACTAATTGAATTATACGTCATTTCCGGAAGATTTTCTCTGAATTTATTTGTAGATTGACTATCTTCATCAAATTAAAAGGGGAGGGAAACCCTTTTTTTTTTTTTTTTTTTTTTTTTTTTTTTTTTTTATACATGTACATAAAGTACATAAGAGGATTGGGGGTGGGGGAGAGGAAAAAAAAAACATTTTAATTTGACTGAATTGTATAATGAGTTAGGTAAAATGGGGTAGTGGTATGGTAGGTACCTACCTATTAAGTAAGTACTCGTTTGACAGAAGTAGATGGGAAGAGAAAAATATTTTATGCAAAAAAAAAAAATGTCAAAATAAATGAATTTTGTTTTATTTACTTACCGTTTTCTAAGCAGAAGATTCCTCTTCCCTTTTTTTTTTTTTTTTTTTTTTTTTTATTAGATGAGTGGAAAAAAAATCAAAATTGATTCAGATCGGAGACTTAATGTCTGTGTTTTATTACTGAAAATTACCATAGCGCGTTATATATAAAAATAAGGACCTAAAGTACACGGAGGGATCATTTATTAGAGACGAACCATTTTTTTTTCATCCAAAGCAGACATAATGATGTAACTTTTAACGATTCCTGAAGGACAAAAAAAAAAAAGAAAGAAAAATAGAAAAGAAAAAGAAAAGTCTTTTTGGATTTACATTTCAGTTTGCTAAATGCCTTTAAATTGATTGATATAATTTTCTTATAAGGTAGAAGGCGAGGTATAGAAAGAAGGCTGAAGAAAAGTACGCTGGAAAAATAAAACATTTGATTATAATATATGTAGAAATATGAAGTTTAGTACATATGTACTATATATATACTATATATATATATATATATATTAATATCGAAGAAGGCATCGACGGCACCTTATACAAAGGGAAATGATGAAATTTGTATATTTCCTTTCAGTAACACCTAATATCATCATATTTGCTTATATTGAGCTAGTCTGCATACATATACGATGTACGATCGTACGGTACATATCGTCCTGTCTCTAGCAATACCGCCTATCTAACATTTTTAAAATTTTTCAGGAGAGACATATATAAAACACTTTTCCATAAGAACTATAATGATATCTGTACAAATATGGATTTCAAAAAAAAAGTCAGAATATGCGGTATTGCTAGAGACAGGACGAAGACGATATACAATATTGATATATATATATATATATATATTGCAAATTCTTTCTATAAGAGTAAAAAATTTCAATCAGAATGCTTTGCTCTGTAAACTTTTATAAATAATTCTTTAAAATTTTAGCACCCGACTAGGTTGTACCTTTTCTTCCGACATTTTCGTTCCAGTAAATATGTGATTGATTGATTGATTATCAATAATCGAGAAACTATTCGGCACGTTATTTAGTGTGCGAGAGGGCGGGCAACCAAGAGCGTTCGAAATTCCTTAGATCTCTATAGATAGGCCCATTAGACATCCCTCTTGATGCATTTATCTCAATTGACATGACAAGCTCGTTTTTTTTTTTTTTTTATAGAACAAAGCAGCACATGAGGTGTTCTTTTTACGAAAAGCACGTAGATCGTAGAGTCAGTCAGGGCGGAGGGGTTCTGGGAGTAGGCTGATTCTATAAATGAGTTAATGCAGAATGTCCACTATTTTAATGGTAATCCATGTAATTTTCCGCTGTCCGCATGTAATGGAATTAGTCGGTTACATTTATCGCGGATATAGGAACGCGGTATATAAAATATGTCCATGTATCCGCGAATAAAGTTTTTATTAAAAAAAAAAATATTTCCCTGTTAATAATGAAGTTTAAGTTATTTTATTAAAAATTTAGAATATAATAAGATTTAAAAAAAAAAATATTTTAGTTTAAAAAATAATCATACGGTGATGCACTAAGCTTAATAACTTTTGAGTACTTGCTTAACTAAACTGTTAAAAAAACCTACAATTTCACTTATGTATATTGGTGACAAGTGAAATAAAATTTAATAAAACATATACTAAATATAATTAAATATTTTAAATCAGGATTTTTTTAGATAAATAAAAGTAGCAATAAAATATTGGCATAAATTGGATTTTAGTTATTATTGTTATTTCCTTATTTTATGGATTTTACTGTTGGACTCGCGGATATATTTATGTATGTACCTATCGCGGTATATGTACCTTAGGTGAAATTAAGAATTCGCCAAGAAATCGACATTTTTCTATTTATTTATTATGAAAACTAGTATTTTTTCACAAATATGTATTTTTAATTTCCATTGTAGTGTTTTTATTATCAATCCTAATATAACAAATGTGAGGCGGATGTTAGTATTGATAATTTTTTTTTTTTTTTATTTTTTCTTTGTTTATCAGCGCAATATTATAAATACTTTAGCTTTAGTTAGATTATTATGCCTTATTCACCAATAATTTGTAATATGAAACTAATGTCACCCCATCATTATTTCTCTCTCTCTCTCTCTCTCTCTCTCTCTCTCTCATAATAAATAGTATATTACTTATATAGTAAAAAACAACAATTGTGAATTAATAAATATAAATGTAGACAGGCACGTACATATGCATATCTGTATATTATTTGTATGTATGTATGTATGTATGTATAAAACCTATGAATGCATATGGGTACATTTTATATCAAACCAGACGTGTCATCATTTATATGCATAAATTATAAATTAAAATTGTAAATCGACAGAAACATTGTTTTTCCGGTGTTTTTGCCTAATTCGAATTAAACTCGATTGTTCCAGCAATGTTGTCATCCACAACAATTATGTACTTTACATGACATTATTCTACATTTGATATTATGTAAATGAAAAGTTTTATGGGTATGTACATACATCATGTTATATATATATATATATATAGATCATATATGTACATTATACATTGTTGTTGTCGGACATTTTTCGATTTCGATAATAGAACACAAATGGACGGGACTAATACAGATTTATTGGAGATAGGTCATGGTGATGTTATATAGTATATAACAAAATGTGCCTACTAAATAGATGCAATTCCATTTATATAATCGGCTTCGAAGGACCATGAATTTATGAATTTTAGGCAGAGCCCATTAAATAAATGCAATTCCATTATTATAATCGGCTTCGAAGAACATTTACGATGCTAATTGAAATTGACTTATAATAAGTAGATAGACATTAATTAAATTAACTAATTAAAATGAAATCCATATATATACAGGCAGAAATGTAAAATATGTGTAGTAGAATTAGTAGTTGAATAAATTCCCTTTCTATTTATTTATTAAATAATTCACAAACAAACAAACATACAAACAAGTTCAACAAACAGCTCGTAATGTGTATACATTTTATGTACCATATATATATATATATAGAGTAGCAGCATCACAACAACAACAACAACAACAACAACAATAACAATAATTGTGCAGCCAGTCAGTACAAAGAAAGAATTAAATTTGTGAAGCTCCATTTTTTTTTTTTTTATTTATTTATTTATTTTTCATTGCTACTATACAATAGCAAGCTGTGCAAAAATATTGAAAATAGTCTAATATGAACAAGAAATTTGCATTATAATATTTTCATAGCAATGAATGAATGAATGAAAAATAGAGAGAATTCGTCTACCTAACCACCACCTCCCACCCACCTCCTCCAAATCATATAGTTTTTAGTTATAAATGGGAAGGTATGTACTACATAAGTCTAGCTCTATGGATGGATTTTTTTTTTTTTTTTTGGTATTTTGTTGCGTCTACTCTAAATATAGACAGAAGAGAGGGGGGGGGTAGTGGCAGTGACGTAGCGTAAATTTTATTACTTTGTCTATGCCCAAAGTATACCCCTACTACGGATTTCTTACGAAATATTGCCAAACACATTTTTCATAGGAATTGAAAGGGGTGGAAGGGGGGGGGAAGCTGGCTATGTCAGTCTAGTGTGGATTTTATTACTTTGTCTAGGTACATATATGCCGAAAGTGTTGCCTACGGATTTCTTACGAATCTAGACATTAATCTGATTTCAAGGTATAAATTAAAATGTTGCCAAACACTTTTTTCTTAGGAATTCTTAGGTATGTGACTGGTCTTATTTTCTTGTTTTGTGTTTGTTTTGTTTTTTTTTTTCATTGTTGATATTTTGTTGCGTCTGCTCTAAATATAGACGCGGGGGTAGTGACAGTGCCAAACACATTTTTCTTAGAATTTTGTTAAGAAAGTTTCTCGACAAAAAATACCGGAAATAAAATACAAAACACATTTTTTCTTAGAATTGAAAGGTGGGCGTATATATATATATATATATATATTTCCTCAATTATAAGGGAGTTATGTGGATTATAGTAAAAGAATTTTTTTCAAGATACTCTCGGTATCATTAATAAAAAATTAAAGTTGCTTGCTTGGTTCTATTTTGGGTTCTATTTTGGGTTCTATTTTGGGTTCTATTTTAAAGTAGAACTCTTCAACCCAAAAACGGTACAAGGTCTAATGGTTCTGCTTTAGAATAGAGCCCGATATTCGATTACATTTTGTTGTTGTTGTTGTTTTTTTTTTGTTTTTTTTTTGTTTTGTTATTATTATTTGAATACATGTTTTGTGTGTCATTTTCCTCTTGTAAAATTACCATAAATCGAATCATTTTCTCATGATTATACTCGAATAGGTAATTTGATTCATTATACATAATTTTATAAAATCCGGTGTTTAGCAGGAAATTTATAAATGAAATAAGAAAAAAATTAAATTACATTTTTGTGTAGTCGGTCTTGGTATAGCGGCAAAGTTTGATGAGCAAAATTAATTTTTACCATACTCGTATACCATCTTGAAGGTGTGCGGTTATGTTTGTATGTATGTGTGGAAGGTAAATTTTTGGCAAAAGTGATTAATTTTTAATATAATTACAATCACAGAAAACCAGAACCCCTTTTGAGAAATGAGAGACGGGGGTGCACGCCAATTATCGGAATGGCATATTAGTAATATATAGTACGTGTATAACTAATATGAATACAGGTAGGCCTTCTACAACGCGGTAGATACGTTCCTCTAGAAAATTTACAAAATAACCGCGTTATAGAAAAAAATCCGCACATTATCCTGAACCGCGTTACAGCGAAAACGCATTGTAGAAGTACCGCGTTGTAGGGGGCCTACCTGTATATATATAAAAAAAAAACTTTAATTCAATATTGAAACTCTTGCAACATAAAAAGGTAGCTCCCATAAAAAAAAAAGTTTCCCTATTTTTGACCAACACCTTTTTTTTTTTTTTTTTTTTGTGATTGTATATAAATTCACCATGGCAATATGTACACGTACAGAGTACATACTTTGTACTTTGTGCATATGTGATGAGATATTAAACAGTTTTCTATTTTCACATAATTAATAATCAATTTTGTACATTGAGTATGTCCTGGAGCATCTACAGAACATTTATATGTATTTAGGATTAATAATTGTTAGGACTCTGTTCTACTGTTCAATAATAATGCACAATATATTTCGGTTGTTCAATAAATATTTGGTGGGTGTAATGAATGGTGGTTTATGTACATAATTTAGTTCCGATATTCGTTGTCAAATTAAAAACTTTTTTGTTCCTTCCTTTGTTCCATGTTTTCATATAAAAGTAATTTTTTTGTTTTTGTTTTTGTTTTTTTTTTTTTTTTTTTGGGGAACAATTAACGTTTTTCCCCCAACGATCGGAAAAAAAGCCATTTAAATTGCAGGTTCATCATCAATGGCGGCTACAAGCCGAACTGAGTTTTGGCCTTCTCCAAAATATTTTTCCACTAATCTTCGGTTGTCGGCGCACTCAACTTTCAATTTCGAATACCCGAATTTGTTTTTGCATCTGTGTCGGTACTAATTCCCATCAATCGCATCCAACTAAGTTTTGATCAGGTCCGCTGCTTTCTCGAACCAACTTTGACTTTGGTCTGTCGTATTGTTTACGTGTCCTCTCCGAGTGGGGCATAGGACTGAAACCTGTGATTGCCAAGGCACCAATTTCGTTCCATGCATATTTTCTCGACCAGTTTTAGCTCATTTATTGTCGAGCGATTCCACGTGTTTGTTTGCCGTCCATGTTTGCGGCTTCCTTCGCGTTGTTTCCAAAACAGGGCTTTTCTATGCAGGATTCTCTGGTCTGCAAGAACGTGACCAATCCATATCCATTTTCCCTTCCTTATCGGAAGCTCAATGAGGCACTCATATGTGTTAATTTCCATAGTTCTGTGTTAGATGTCACATTGGGCCAGAAGCCTTTTGAGATTCTACGCAAACATTTCTTAATGAAGACCTGGAGTTTTTGTGTGTAATTTTAAAGGACACTGGCCACGTCTCCAAACCATGCCAACCTGCCCATCTGAGATAACCAATCTTTATCATTTTCATATTATGATTGATCGTCTTCTCCATAATTCCATCTTCTGCAGATAGGGCCATAAATTTTTCTTCGCCAGAGAAATCCCGCCACTAGGCGAATTTGGTTTCATTTCAAATTGAGAATTTTATTCGTTAGTTTGGGGAGAAATTTTTTGGAGTGTCTGCATCCTTCAATATTTTCCCAATTTTCTTGTGCTTCTTGCGTAAGCCATTCTTTCAGACATTTGCCAGGTTAAACAGGCGGTATATACTATATAATGCGAGGGCATCATCATTTCGCACTCCATATTAATTATTTCAAGAGGTTGACAAATATCCTTTTTTTTTTTTTTTTTTATTTTCAATAAAAATTGGGTTAGTAGTCCATCAAAGTGCACTTTATGAAAATCTAAATATTCATAATGCATCCTACTGAAAATGTCATATGAATTTATCACATCCGTTATCTTATAATCGTTTACGATTTACGTCAAACCCCCTCCTTTCTCGTGTTCTTTCGTCTCTTCCGCAAACACCACAACCCCACTATGTATAATACATCAAGGAAATAGTTAAAAGAAGCTCCACTCTATCTATAAATATAGGGCAGGCGGCTTGAATAAAAATTGAAAAGTGATTTTCTTTTTTTTTTTGTACAGAATTTTCTTCTCTTCTATTTATTTGATTTTACCGCGCCATTTTTATTCAATAACTTATTGAAATTTGATTTTAAAATTCATTTCATTTCACAGCGCATTATTGAATCGGCACACGTAAATCAATTATAGTTTCGCTCTGGCAAAGTAAGTGGCAAAGTGCCTATTCCTTATATAGTTAGATGCGTTTTAGTTAGAGGTGGATGCATTACATTTCCAATATACTATGTATACCTACCGATATTAGAATATAGTAGATGGATGGATGGATGGATGGATGGAAGATTTCATTTACAAAATTCTTATCCATATATCCAATAATTTGGAATTTTTTTTTTTTTTTTTTAAATTGCTTTTGGTCATGGGTCATATGAAATTGAATTTATGATTTTGATACACAATTTTTTCCTGCAATGTCCTTAAACGAATTTATTCTCTATCTCTGGTAAAAAAGTACGGATAGGATTGGCCATTTTTTTTTTTTTTTTCGTTCTTTCCCGGTTTAATATTTATCAGAAACCAGCATATTATGTTGTAGTATATGCAAGGGCTTTATATTCAAAAGATAGCCTAAAAGTTAAACAGAAATTGAGCTTAGAACTTTTTGTGATCTATCTGGAGGCCTGTTGCTTGGTCCATGCCATTGCGGCAATCTCTATTAGGTTTCCCATATGCTTATAAATGTCGAGATCGCGCTATTTCGCCGCAGGGCAACTGTTGAACGTTTCAGACGTAGGGGGGAGGGGCTTTTTTTTTTTTTTTACGATTATATTCGATAGATGTTGGGAGTGTGACGTCGTTCAGTATTTATATTACTCCTATCAATTTTTCATCTGGACTGAAATTTCATATATTAGTAAATTTTGCAACAATTTTCCATCGTATCGTATCGTATGGGAAATTCCCAGATAAATGACTGGAAATAATTGGACATGATTGATTTAATATTTATGGAATTCCAGGAAAAACAAAAATTTTTTTTTCTGATTTTTTTCTTGTAAATGTTCGATATCCTTAGCCACTAGCCAGGTATATATGTATGCACAAGTACATATACATATGTATAGGTGAAAAATACTTAATAAATATAAACTCTATGGGTGGTATGCTTATGAATTACCAAACTTTACCTTGATAACAGACAGACTTATTTGTGCATGGTGCGGGTTGGTTCTTTAAATGTTTTTTTTTTTTTTTTTTTTTTTTTTTTTTTTTTTTTTTTTTTTTTTATTAAATTTTTTTTTTTTTTTTTTTTTGTAAAAATTTAAAAATTCAATTATAAAAAATATAAAAGAATATA
>JANSTT010019285.1:0-11796 GCA_026745375.1 Platyura marginata
ATTTACAATTTTTTCTCAATTTCATATAAAAATTGTGAGAAAATTGACATTTAATAAATTTTAGTATTGGTGGTCCTTATCAGGGTTAACAAATTGCATTTTTTTGTTGCAAAACTTCCAATTCGTGGAGAAAACACGAAAAAACGCGAATTTTTTTTTCAAATTTCCTAAGTGAAACCAAGGCTTCCCTTTTATATTTCATATACAGTACGGAAGCAATAAAGGTCTAAATTTTTTTCTCGTGATCGTGTAACTTTGTGGTCTATTCTGTAATCCAAATATTTTTTAAGTAAATTATTATTAAAAACCCTAGAAATTACATAAAATTTATTGCAGCGCCAATGTGGAACTTTTTGATCTATGAATGAAATATATTTGTACTCTCCATAATTGTCGTCATTTCAAAATTAGGAGTAATCCTTTTGTCCGATTTGCTCCAAAAATACTAGAGATCTAGCTGGAATCTTTATCACGGACATATACATATATTTCGACTTAGAATTTCACGAGAAAGACAATGGTGTTATTTATTTATAATTTTTTTTTCTACGATGAGTATTAAATACCCTTTGATTAACATTATACTCGTATATAAAAATAATTTCGTAGTTCAATAGAAGTTCAATATACCAGTTTTAATTCTTTTTAAAATTTGATAATATAACATTTTGTTTATATAAAATTACCTGAATCTTGTTATAGTACTCATCACACAATTCCTTGAAAGCAGTAACTCTAATTTCACCACTTTCATCCATTAAATCCATGCTGAAAAGTTTACCTTCGCCTTTTGCATTCTTCCATGTTCGAATGGGCGACTTAAACGTAACTCGAGCTTTAATTACCCACTTATTTTGGTATGGACTTATACTTGATATAGGATGAGTTAAGTGTTCCCCAAGTTTTTGACTTGAAATCGAGCTATTTAACGACATAGGATTTGACGATCTCTGTACATTTATCGTTGAAGTAGAAGTAGTTGGATTTTTCAATTGAGCTGGGGGTTCAGTCACTGTAGTTTTATCTGGGATAAGTTGGGGATCACCAATTTTGGATCCAACATCACTGCCATGATGAAGTACATCCAGTTCCAACAAAACAAGTATTAATCTAGATAAAAACTTGATCGATAACAGAGTTTAAATACTGCAGTTATATGAAATATATACTTTTCTCCTTTTTCCGCTTTATTAACTGATGATGTGACGTACTTATTAATTTGTATTATAGAATGATCAACTAATTTCCCTTGTATTATCAAATCGTTCAGTTGAGTACTCAACATTGCAAAACTGTGCAAATTTTCTCCATCTGAAAGAAGAATACGATATCTATCTGTTCCACCTCCTATGCTAGCAATCAGTTTCGAGCCCAACATTTGAACTATAGGCTTAACAATTTCAACGTGATTCATGATCTCCTATATTTGGAAATTTAAATATTTCGTAATTAGATAAAACGTCTTGTGTAACATAAGAAGTATGTATAAGTAGTAAAAACTATTAAGTTAAAATAAAATCAAAATTATCGTAGCCCGTCAAAACAATTTAAACATTTTCTACTCTTACTGTGAAAACCTAGAGGAATCGTGTTTTTTTTTGTTGAGAAATTTATGTTTCTTTTGAGCAAATTTTTGCCTGCAAAATCATATATGTATGTACATTAGGGTGGGGCGACGTTATATGAAAAATTAAAAGTTTTCTTAGATTTTATCAGAACTACTTTTTTAGGGTTCATTTAAGTGTTTTAGAGAAATGCTGTTTTTTTCGTCTTCGCTATTTACTTTTCCGATTTTTGTACTTTTTTTGTGATACATTTTCCAAAGTTGTGCTATACCCTAACCACCTGATCGATTTTAAAAACTCTGAAAGAACTTTATAGGTAAAATTTCAAATATTATTATAGGATCCAAAGAAAGTTTAAAATCTTTAAAAAAAGGCTGCTAAGTAATCCTACGGGGCTTCTACACAAAACTACCCTTATTATTTTCTAATAAAATATCTTTGATTTTTTTATTTTTAATAATACAAGATTTCAGAATATAATGAATATCTCTGTAAGTTTTCATTGGAACTTATCATTCTTAACGGTTTTTAAAATTATATAAAAATAGCTACAAAATAGATAAAAAAAATTTAAAAAAATTAATTCGGTTAGCATGTATTTGGAAGCTGAACTTCCAAATTTAGGCCAACTTTGAAACTTTGTCGATTAATTTGTAGATTTTATCTAATTTTTTTAAAGATTTTAAACTTTCTTTGGATCCTATAATAATATTTGACATTTTACCTATAAAGTTCATATAGACTTTTTAAAGTCGAACAGGTGGTTTGGCATAACTATTAAAAATGTATTACAAAAAAAGTACAAAAAATCGTAAGTGGTTGGTGTAAAGCGAAGACGAAAAAAAAAAACTTACCATTTCTCTTAAACACTTAAAGTCTTAAAGGAACCCTAAAAAAGTGGTTCTGATAAAATTAAACAACATAAGGTACATCGGCCCACCCTAATGTACATACGTAAATGTATAGGAAGGATAGATTTGGGGTCGATGCTGTACTGTAAAGTTTAGTCAAACTTTACCACAAGGGAGCCAGTCTTAGTCTTATACTTTTCGATCTATACACACCAAAGTTACATAGTTAGTTAGTATGAGAGAGGACGGGTGCCCTAGAGCGTCCGAAATTCGTTAGGACTCCATTTTTTATTTAATTACAGTTTGTTACAGTTTGTTAATTCCTTTTTTCTTATTTTTGCGTGTTATTTCGAGTAAGAGAATCTTCCGTTTAAAATCTCACCTTTTAAAATATCCCTATTTCCGCTAAAACTAATGAAGAATTGGTCCGAGGGTGAACGAAAACTCCATCAATGAGGAACAAGAAAAGAGAGGTGAAAGATTATACAAACCTCTCGTTCCCACGGGTGAATTCCTGTTACAATTTTTGAAGATTGTAACAAAGATTCCTTTGAGGGAAGGTTTCCATAAACTTTCAAGTTTTAATTGTTTTTTTTTTGTCTCTTCCATCATCTTCACTACCTGCCGGCAGCAGGAGTCGCTACATTATTGTGGTAGAGAGGAACTCAAAACGAAACATAAAAAATTTGGAAATTTTGGATAACGAAATTATGTTTTGTCTGTGTAACTTGACTGAGGCTATTTTGACCGGTCATGCAAAATTATGTTATGAATATGTACAAATATCGAAAAATTAAACAAAAAATGGGACTCACCACAAGACATCCTTTTGTTAAAGGAGTTAAAGCCATTTTTCACAAAAACTATTACGAAAATGAGGTAATATATTTAATTTTTCCAATAAAATTTCAGCCTAACAAATTTATGGCGGGATGCTGTGATACGTTCGAGCGAAAGTGAAAAAAATTTGACGTTTTGTTGTCGATCACGTGAATTGGTTTGCAAGTAGGTTTCCAACCCTATTTAAAAAAAAAGATACACACTTTACACCTACTTAAGTGCAACGTAAATAGAAGTACTAGACTAGAATAGAATTGTAGTTCGATCCATAGAATATATAGTTAAGAGGAAGAGCAAACTTCAACTTCAACTTCATTTATTGCTTCAATTACAAAACATTGACATTTACAA
This sequence comes from Platyura marginata, assembly GCA_026745375.1. NCBI lineage: Eukaryota > Metazoa > Arthropoda > Insecta > Diptera > Keroplatidae > Platyura > Platyura marginata. Next base: position 3,608 of record JANSTT010019285.1, read on the forward strand.
AGTTTTCACTAAATCTAGGGTTACTTACACTACGTGTTTGTACAAAAATATGATCAGTAACTATTGTATAGAAAGAACATTAAATGTTTTGAATTTGCAGTCTTAAATTAATTTAAATTCTACATAACACATCCGCAATAAAATATGTGTAGGCTTGAGGAAGTGCAAATAGCGTATCCATACAGCATACACAAAACAAGTGAAGCAGCTCTTGCAATCCGCACATCGGCAAGGGGAGGAAAGCAAGCATGCGCACATCCAAATTGCGGTTGAGAAAACATACGTAGTGCGCATTTTGGCCATTTTGATTGTTTTGTTTATTATTAAAGCAACCTTGGTACTACTCAAACTTAATTTAATTTACTAGCAATTTAAATGGCTAACAAGAATTATTAAACAGACAGAAAAAACTTGAGAACTTTCCTAATACTAAAGAACCTTCATTTTAGAGATAAGGAATAAAGAGTTAAATATGAATAAGCTTGAAGAGGAAATAGAGGAATTGTGATAAAAGGACGGGAAATACCAGCATCGTAGGCAGGATCAAGTCACTAAAGTCCACTAACACTCCCCCTTAAACCCCAGCAGGGTCTCAGCCTGTTTCACATCGTATGGAAGCGAGTACTTTCATTGCATTTTGATTGTATTTTTATTTTATTTAAATAGAACGCACTAAGGGAGAATTTTTTTTTTTTGGACCCAAGCCTTTAAACAATTTATTTAGTTTGTTAAATTATTTCAATATGAATTGAAATTTAATGTTACATATTCTTTTAGACTTTTTTTAAACATAATTGTTATTTTTTAATCTTAGATTTTCACTTGTCTATGTCAAAGAATTAAATGAATATGATTAGTATTATTTAAAGGTATGTAAAATTAGTTAATAAAATTAATTTATGTTACCAGCAGTTTTTGTTTTTTTCACCATAAAAAAATTTAAAACCCTTTCTTTTTCCCCCTAAGTTTGCTACTAGACTTTTTGAAATAATATGCACGTTACTCAAAAATCAGAGAGCGACCTCACGGTGAATGATAATCTGCGCTTCCTATTACTTTATTTTATATTCAAAGCATATTGGACGAACGTTGCAATAAATGAAGTTGATTGAAGTTGAAATCGTCATGACAGAAGAGGCATTATTATTTTGAAATACGGTTTTGTTTTGTTTTTGTAATTTTTTAATTACAAAATTGTATTCAATTGTTTTTAAAACAAATTATTTGTTTGGAAAATGGTAATGCACATCCATAAAATATATTCGTTAAGCTAATTTATATATTTACATTTTAGGCAAGAAATGCGGAGAAAGCCATGTGGGTAACCAAAAAATTCTTTTAGTTTATCGTACAATAAATAATAAATTAATTAACTGATGATAGTCTCGCTGTAGCATTGGAGAATATTTACCATTTCCATTACTGTGATCGGCTTTCCTCCTTATTTCCTCATTCTGTATGAGAACTTTGGCGGCGTTTTATTAATTACTTAAAAAGAACAAGCAAACTTTTCTTTAAAAATAACAATTTTATTTAGGACCACATTGGCTCGATGGAGAGCAGCCAAAGAAGCAGAAAGCGGTGAAAAAGACAGACGACCGTACTTAGCATCTGAATGTACGGATGTTTCTAAATGTGAAAAATGGCGTTTGGAAATCATTAGAGAAATATCTAAAAAGGTAGCTCAAATACAAAACGGTATGGACACAAATAGACTACCTAAAACTACTACTAAAACTAATAAATTATTTATAAATTTAAAATTGTAGCTGGACTTGGAGAATTTCGAATAAGAGACCTTAACGATGAAATTAATAAGTTACTTCGAGAAAAACGTCATTGGGAAAATCAAATTTCTTCATTGGGTGGTCCACATTATCGACGCTATGGACCAAAAATGTTTGATGCAGAAGGTCGAGAAGTACCTGGAAATCGTGGTTATAAATATTTTGGAGCAGCCAAAGATTTGCCAGGAGTTCGTGAACTTTTCGAACAAGAACCGCCACCACCTCAACGGAAAACTAGAGCTGAATTAATGAAAGATGTTGATGCAGACTACTATGGATATCGTGACGACGACGATGGTATATTGACACCGCTAGAAGAGAAAGCCGAAAAGGCAGCAATTCTTAAATTTGTAACAGAATGGAAAATTAAACAAAATAATGGTGTTATAGATGAAGATGAAGAAGAGGAAATTTATCATCCCGAACCAGATGTATGTGTTAATGCTATTTATATTTTGAGACATTTTATTTATTTTATAAATAGGTTGATGGTGATAAGATCTCATCAAAAGATACTTCAGACGATCCCATGGGAATGCTTGGTCCAAGATTTACTGCTCATGTTCCTGTACCAACTCAAAAGGATGTCGAAGCGGCTCTACTACGAAAACGAAAACAAGAACTGCTAGAAAAATACGGCATGGAAGAAGACGAATAAATGTTTTTTTTATATTTTTACATGATTAAATACTACCAACTAATTTAATGAATTTTCCTAAACAACATTTTGAAATTGCGCGCAGAAAAATTGAGATGATTTGATTGGCTAAGTTTCCGGTTATTTTTCTATTGAACGGAGATTTTGTTGACATTGACACATTGACAGACAAATAAATAAAAAAATTATAATTAATAAAATTTTAACACGTACGTGGTTGGAAGGAAAATTGTTTTCGATAATATAAAATTTGAATAGTTAACTTTAATTACAGATATCATTTGTTATTAAAACCATTGATATATTCTTTGAATCGATCAGCCGTTTGGCTGGATACTTATTAAAAATGCGGGCGCTTGGGATTTCAGCAATAAGTTTGGCCATGACGGTCGCAGTTATAAGCAATGCATATTATCAGAAAAAACAATTTTATCCATCTGTTGTATACATTACTAAATCTAATCCTAGTATGGCTGTAAGTACATATATCAATATCTATATTATTTCAAACGCAAAAAACGTGAAACTAAAGATGTTTGAAATGGTGGGTACCTGCCGTAAAATATAAAATTTATTTGTCATACATCATGCTATATACGATACCTATACTTTTACCGGCCAGTGTCAGAACAAACTATAGGCTCTACGAAGAAGGGGAGGGGAGACCGTTAGTTTCTCCAGAACAAGTTGTTTAGGGGGTGCCCCCTACTCCTTTCCCCCACTCCCCTCCTTTTCTAACTTTCTATTAAAGTATACTTCAGCCAATTGACATGTACCGTTATTCTAAATTACAAATTATAAATGCTAAATAAAATATAAATTAATTATGGACTCAAAATTCCTATCAGTATATTTGAAGCCCCCTTTACATAAAATAATAAGAAACTTGGGAAACCGATAAGATACTTTATAAAAAGTAGTGTTAGTAGTAATGGGAAATTATCCAATAGCCAACAGGTGTTGTCTATTGCACCAATAAAATTGCCATTAAAAATAGTGTGAGGTGGGACTTGGAACACCATTTTTCTTCCAAGGATCGAAGAAGACTGGAATATTTAAAATAGTTAATTGATAATTCTTTTACAAATCTATAATTCAAATTCTTTTTTCAAATCTACATAGATTATTGTTCTCACAAACTCCTTAATTTTAGTTGAAATATATGGCTACTCTATTTTTACTTCTAGTACTCGTTTCCAAAAATACACAAATAAAAACAAAAACGACTTCCAGGTTTTTTTAAACATTTATTCTCTTTGGCAGGTAATTTACATACAATCACTAGTTTTGGTCTTAATGCTAGGAAAATTAATGAGAAAGGTTAGTACCTGACTATTATGTAAATGTATTATTCAATTAATAATTTTATTGTTTTCGCTTTGTTATTGAAGGTCTTTTTGGGTACCTTGCGTGCAGCTGAGTTTGAACATTTAATGGAAAGATTTTGGTATGCCTTAACAGAAACTTGTTTAGCGTTTACTGTTTTTAGGGATGATTTCAATCCAAAATTTGTGGCTATGTTTACGGTGTTACTGTTTTTAAAATCATTTCATTGGCTAGCTGAGGATCGTGTCGATTATGTAAGTAAATTTTAAATAATTTACTGGTTTTAGTAAAAAATCTTTAACATTACATTATATTGTGTTATTTATTAACACAAAATTTATATTATTTATATTTTTTAGATGGAGCGTAGTCCTGTTATAGGATGGCTATTTTATGTTCGGGTATCTGCCCTATTAACCGTTCTAGGAGCATTGGATTATATGATGATATCTCATGCTTACTATTCGACAATTGCAAAAGGGCCAACTGTTCAATTAGTATTTGGCTTTGAGTATGCAGTTCTTATAACTATGGTCGCAAATACAACTATTAAATATGTATTACATGCTGCCGAATTGCGGGCTGATAGTCCATGGGAAAATAAGGCTGTATTTTTACTTTATACTGAATTGGTGGTAGGATTAATCAGAGTAATTCTGTATGTTTTATTTGTTATAATAATGGTCAGAATATATACGTTGCCACTGTTTGCATTCCGGCCAATGTACTACACAATGAGGTGAGTTTATATTGAATCATTTCGTTATCTTTGTTACATAAATTAAAATTTACGTACAATGAAGGTTATCTTACAATATTATCATACAGATAAGAGCCGTCTAAACGAATATATTTTTCAGGAACTTTAAGAAAGCATTCAATGATGTTATTTTGTCAAGAAGAGCTATACGAAATATGAATACTTTATATCCAGATGCAACGTCTGAAGAATTAACTCAATCCGATAATATATGTATAATATGCAGGTATAGTATACTTTTATAATATTTGTAAATAAACTATACTAAAAGGAATTTGCATTAGGGAGGATATGGTCAATAGTGCCAAAAAACTTCCATGTGGACACATATTTCATACAGCATGTCTTCGATCATGGTTTCAACGACAACAAACATGTCCTACATGTCGGTTGAATATTTTACGAACTACACCACCTCAACCGACCAGGCCTGTCGTCGAAGCTCCCCAAAATAACGAGCCAAATCCACCACCACAAATTCAAGTTAACGCCAATAATGCACAACAACGTAAATATCTGAAATCTAAAAAAAATTATCACAATTTATAGATTTTTTGTTGTTATAGTTGTACTTAATCCGTTTGCTAATTTAATGGCTCCTACATTACCGAATGCTCCTGCCGCTTCTACTCCACTACCGAATAATCCGGCAGCATCTTTCATGGCACCACCTTTTCCACTTTTGTCGCCATATATGCTTCCACCACCACCACCAATACCGCCATCACTGGATACACTTTCTGACGATGAACTTCGAGCACTTGAGGGAAATGAGAGGAGACACGTTGAGGAAAGAATTAAGGTAATTGTTAAAATACTTAGAATAGAAATTTAAACATAAAGCTAATTCCAAATTTTGTTTTAGCTTCTTAGAAATGTTCAGTTACTTTTGGATGCATCAGTGTCACTAATGAATCAGTACTCAATTATTTCCTCAGCAATTATTCCTCCAACAACAACTAGCGTATCAATACCGTCGACATCATCACAATCTAATATAGGCTTCGCATCCTCACCATCATCATCATTTCATAAAAATCCAATTGCAATGGCCAATATAGTTTCTACGAATATTCCATCATCTACACCGGTTGCAAGTTCTTCAAAAGAAAATCAAACAAATGACGAAGAGTTTGAGGAGAATTTAGTAAAAATTGAAGATTTAGGTAGTGAAGAACATGTTGATACAATTAATGCTACTGCATCACCACCAATCGGTGATACATCCGAAGCGGCTGAATTACGGCGAAGACGACTGCAAAAATTTTTAAGAAATGAACAAATAAATGACTAAATGTAAGTTTAATATATACAAACTTCTTTCTTCTAAAAATATCTTTTGTTCATCATATGAGTTTAATGAAAAACTTTTCATTGCTTTATTACATACATACATTTGTGCAATTTCTGTTGTACAATTTATTTGGGCTAGTTAACAAACAAATAAAATTAATAGAAAAGACTATACAGAAACTTACACATTTTTGGTAAAAGTTTCAAGACTTTTTGTAAGTTAAGAGGAAATAATTTCCTTCATATTAAGTAAATATTATATATAAATTTAAACTAGCAAATTCACAAGAATATTATTATTAATTATGCGATGGTTTGAATGTAATTAATTGAGGATAGTCCCAATGGAAAATTTTGTTTTATTTCATTTTGGTATACAATTAAATAATATATCTATTGAAAAGAACCGTATTTACAATATACATACCTATCACAGACAATGTAAGAAAAATATGAAATTTATATAAACTCAATATATTAACTGTGATTGTACATTTTTTCTGATTATTTATTATATGTAACTATATTTATTTTTTTTTTTTTTGTTTATATCAATAACCTTATTTGTTGCATAAGAACTAGCGGCGATCAATTTGGTTAAAAAAAGTAAAAATAATTAACTTGAACTATGGCCGCAGAAACTACATCATTCGGTGTAATTCGTCAATATACATATATGTATAATGTACATATATGTGGACTTTTAAATTGTATGCAATGTGGAAAATGAAAAAATGCAGGTAAGAATTTGTAACCAACCCATTTATCTATAATCTCGCCGGCGACTTAAAAAAAAATTAGAATGCAACTACATCTGTGGGATGTGGGTGTGTGAGGACTATTTTTTAAATCTATCTGTTATATGTTTGTTATTGTCCATCGTCCGTTAGATTGGTAACTTCAAGCAATATAATACCCATAATATGCTATAGGTGTTGTAATGTAAGATTTTTGAAGAAAAAAAAAAATATTCATATAGTTCCCACCAAACTGAACTTACTATACAGCTTAAAGCTCACTTAAGTCGATTTTTTTGTAGAGAAATGTCCTCCTCCCTCTCTATCCAAAAAAAAAATGTACTGAGGGAAATAGAGTCTGATTAGCAATAGACACTTAGTCGCCAGTCCTCAAATAAAAGTTGATTTAATAGTTTTTTTTAAGTCAAGTTTTTTTTTTGAAAAAAAAAATATAATTTTTTTTAAAGGAGAAACCACATTTCTCTGGACACCGGAGTTAAATTAATGGTTTTGTTTATTTGAAAAAAAAGGTGAAGTGAAAACCTATTAAGTTAATTTAAAATTAAAATTAAAAATTCAAATTTCTTTTTTTTTATTACGTAGTGTGTTTGAATAGTTCAGTTCAGTTTGGGAGGAAAAAAAAAGAGAGGAATTTTTTTTTTGGAAGGAAAAATATCCAGATTTGAACAAGTCACCTGGGAAAAAGGAAATAGAGATCTCTATTCAATTCCATTTACTGCTTCCATCGAAATCGTAGTTGTTTCAATTTCAAAAAAAAAAAAAGGAGGGAAATTTCAAGCGTCCACTCGACTAGCAAAAGGAATGCAGACATGTGATTGGAGATTCGGCGACGTCATCAATTTATAATTAAAAAAAAAAAAAAAAAATTTTCCTTAGATATATGTATAAACCTATTATTTTATGCGTTTATATAATATGTATATAGGAAAAAAAAAAATATTTTTGTTAAAACATTTTTTTTCAGTATCGGCGGAGCTCCTCCTGTATACGTCATGTAAGTTTTTTTTTTTGTAGCGTTATTTATACTCTTATTGAGTTTTCTTTTTTTTGATTTGCATCCACTCATATACATATACAGTAGAACCTCGAAAACTCGAATGGAAAAATTCCACCACTGTTCGAGTTTTCGAATTGTTCGAGTTTACGAGGGTAGGTAATATGTATGAAGGGTCATTCCTGTGAATCTGCTCTGAATCTAATCTTGGCTGAATGGAAAGAAACATGTGATGAAGACTGTGTAATTGTAAGTGTGTTTTTGGATCTAAAAAGAGCCTTTGAAACGATTGATAGACAAAAATTGAGTGATAAGCTTAAAAAGATTGGAGTGCAAGGAAATGAATTAAAGTGGTTTGAGAGTTATGAGCGAATGCAGTGTACCAAAATTGGAGATTACAAATCAACGTGTATAAGAAATGATTTAGGAGTACCACAGGGTTCTGTATTGCCATCAGTGTTGAAAAATACTAAAATTAATCTGTTTGCGGATGACACTTTATTATTTGCAAGTGGTAAAGATGTGAATGATGTAAGAAGGAAGGTGAATGAGGATTTAACGAGAGTTGAAGAGTGGTTAAAAGTGAACAAATTAAAGTTGAATGTATCGAAAA
>JANSTT010019286.1:0-11793 GCA_026745375.1 Platyura marginata
CTTTACTCGCTAGTTCTGAGAAAAAATAAATCAAACCAACAATCGAACACTCCTTCCAATACGCATGTATTACAGCTATCTATCTACATAAATATACAACTAATAAGTAATTATTCGACTTCTTTTTTGTTTTTTTTTTTGTTTTTTTTTTTATAGAAAAGTTAGCGCAGTATAAATACAAAATCTTCATTCATAATTTTGATAGTTTTTTGAAAGGACCAGCAGCATCAACACAACATGCGACCATCGACCGTGGTATGGAGATTTTTTTGCATTTTGTTAATTTGTTTTTATTTTTTGTTTTAAATATAATAATTGAGTTATTGAGTGTTATGTAACAAAAATGTGTTGTATAAAAATTTGTGGTTTTTTTGTTGTTGTTGTTGTTGTTGTTGTTTGTCTTAAATTATGTGATTTAACATTTAATTGAAGATATTAATGTTTGTTATTTGGTTGTTATGTTATGTTCAAGCAAAAAGTAGCGATGGGAACTATTAAGAAAGTTAATTGTGCATTTTAAATGTTAAACACTTTGTTAAACAACAATTTATGGCTACACTTTTTTTTTGTCTTCTTCTTCTTTTTGTGCACCTTGATCATTATCTTCATAGTTTTTTTTTTTATTTTGATAATTATTAATTGCAGTAAATTGCAACGTGTCGGGGTAATTTGAATTAAACAAAAAAAAAATTCTATACTTTGGTATGTTGAAATGTTTGAAAGATTTAATGATATGGTTATGGTTAACTTGATGCTCTTTCTATTTTGTAAAAAAAAAAAAAATTAAAAAAAATGTTAATTAAACTGGTCAGTGACCAGTTTGGCAAAGTGTATACATAAAATAAGACGCAAATTTTAAATTTATGAAAGATACTCGTATGTATATAATTAGGTACATATACCTACCATTTTTAGTGTTGCCATCTTAAACACATCTCTCAAAGAGCTTTATTATTGTTTTCCTTAACATGATTTGCTTCTTCATATGCAAGCAAAAAATTTATAATTATTTCAACTTTGACTTATATACAAGACATTTTAACCTTTTCATATAAATCCACAAAACCTATTAATTTGCATGAGATAAGAAATTTTAGTGTTGCTAGGTTGAAATGTTTTTTTTTTAATTCTTTTTATGAAAAAAAAAAGTTAATTTTTTGTCGTCTAGGTTTTTTTTTTTTTTTTATGACTGCATGTCAATATGAACGGACGAATATCTTTAAGATCTACTAATATTACAAATTTACAACTTTTTTATATGTAGCTTCATTTTTTTAAGTTAAAGATTGGTAATTTTACGCTAGTGCCCCAACAAAACAAAAAAACCAAACCAAGTTTTCAAGTTTTTTATTCCACACAAAAAAAGCTCCACAATTCGTCTACAAAATGGAAAATACCTTAAGATTGATTTTTTGGTACTGTCAATATTTTTGACAATACATGGTAAAAAGTTCCCTGTACTTGCTGTTTCAAAGGAATTATTATCCAAACCTCCTTTGAACCGCTCGTTCTTTTCACAACTTTAATTTCACCTGCTTTAAATCCATAATTTCACAGTGGAACCACTGGACTTTAATAGAATAGAATAGAATCTGTAGATTTTGTATTGTTGTTAACTTTTCATCGGACAGGTATTCCTCCTATAACACGGTAAATAGATTCCAACATAATTACGTGTTGTACGAAACCGTGTTGTAGAAGACTAAAAGCAAGTATACACATTTTCGGAATTTTCTTATCATAACCGTGGTATATGTAGTTTAGCGTGTTATACGAAAATTTCCGCAATTTTCGTTTCATGTTAGAGTGAATACATTGCTTATTAATTTTTTTTTGAAATAGTGCGCTTATTGGAGACCATCTTCTTTATATGAGAGATATGAGAGAGAATTTATCATTAAGAATGGAATCCAAACCACCCGACTATAAGTCAAACACCACCAATCATACAAAAAACCAAAATATCCATTGAAATTGGTTTCAACAAAAAGTGGGAAAATTGTCATAGTTCGTTATGATTCAATTAAAAGAGATGTTCCGTACAGATCCTATTGTCCCCTATTGATGCCCACATTCATAGACTTATTATTACCACCTCTCCTAACTGATAATAAATTTACGTACACAACATTTTAATTGAGACAATTCGAATTAAAATTATAATAAGAAATAATAAAAATCATTAATTTCCTCCGCAAAATATGATATACGAAGGTTGTCGGTATATATCTACACCTACATAGTTAGTTTTAAAGTTTCTGCTCATTAAAATAATTGCTCCTTGATGATAGCTCCTGTATGCATATATTTACTGTAATTTCAAAAAGAAAGAACTGATGCTCCGACAAATGATGTGGTTTCAGTAAAGTGGAATTTATAATTGTGAAATTAATTAGTTTGGTTTTATTTATCTTGCTAGGATGAAAATAGAATTTTCAAAAGATAAGTTATTGAAATATTAAACTTATAAGTAAAATTCGATTCTAGCGAAACATTTATATCATAAATGTTAAGAAATTTATTTTGGTAGTATAGCAGTAGTAAGAAGATTTTTTCCATGCCACAATATTAGAACTAAGACTTTACTCCAATTGACACTAATGAATCGTAAAAAGTTCCTTATTGCTGGATTTAGTCTACAATTTAAAATATCACTGCCCCCCGGCCCCCTCTATATATTATTGACATAATTTGATGCACGTCCAACTTGTACTTTTTTTTTGTTTGAATGTAAATATTTTCTACTTGATCTAATCAAGAATAAATTTTAACTATTGGTACACTCTTAGAAATAATTACATTTTTGTAGGGGAATATTTATCTAAAATCTGCGGTAAAATTGTTAAAATATTTTTTAATTTACACGTTGTATGTAATAAATGGAGTATATATATATAAAAGTAAAAAAATTTCAGGAAAAATAACATTTTAAGAGTGTAGTTTGCTCTTCAACACCTACTATAGAATATGCGCCATACTGGATAAGGTGAACCATTTGCGTCATACTAGAACGGGCCCTTATAAGAGAATGCATAATTTTAGTAGTGGGTTTTTTATTCTGGACAAATTTCAAACAACAGAAAATTTATTGCTTCTCAAACCAAATATTTTCTCTTATAATTCTATAACAGCGATGACAATAGGTGGGATGTGGGATATAAATAAAGTTGAACCAGATACTCACTAATTAGCCATTTTTGAAACAGAAAAAAAAAAAACATATTCAGAACATTTCAATGACCCGACTATTTGAAATATGAATAAGTTTATCATTCTGTAATGTAAATGTATCCACACACGACATATATGGCAATAAAATATTTTAATTAATTCATTTCATTTTGAATATTAAAATCGGATACTTTGTGCCAAAAGCCTTGATATTTTTAAATGAAACTGGTTCCTTATTTTTGTAAATGAATGTACGATTAGAAATGATTGCTCTTTTCAAATCATCAAATATAAATCAAAAAATTTATTTTAGTTGTTCTCCGTATGGCTATTTGTGGCAACCGTAGAAGCAGTTGAACAGCCACTTCTAGATTTATTGGCACCATTCGAATCAGGTAGCATAAAAACACAAAAGTCTAACATTGTACTGACAAAGTCATCGGGCGGCAATTTCAATACAAAACCGATTGCGAAACGTAAATCATCTAATCCGCCACAATTAAACAAAGGAACGGCAATAACAATAACAACAAAACAACCAAAGAAACAAATACAAAATGCATCCTTGTCAAATAAGTCATTTCCTAATGTCTCAAAATTGGCACTGCAACAACAACAACAACAGCAACAACAACAACAGCAGCAACGACAACAGCAGCAACAGCAACAGCAGCAGCGACAGCAACAACAACAACAACAACAACAGCAGCAGCAACAACAGCAGCAACAAAAACAACAACAAAATCCTAGTATATTCAACCCGAAGCGAGCGGCTGTCAGCAACAGCTTAAGCGATGCTGAAATTCTACACTATGAACGAACGGATGGCTTAAATGGTATTTATTACTATAATTTCAAAACCATAAATGGTATCAGTGTTGAAGAGCGTGGACAACCAAAACCTCTTGAGGATAATCCAAATGAAATCAGTCAAGATGTACAGGGGGAGTTTTCATATATTGCTCCCGACGGTACATCAATCAGCATGAACTACATAGCTAATGAAAATGGATTCCAACCGACAGTACGTATAGCAAACATCAAAATGATAAAATACATATTTAATATTATATACACCTACACACACATACACTCTCTCTTTCTCTCTCTCTCTCTGACACACAAATACACATGCACGTAAACAGATAGCAATATGCTAAGAATTTCTGATTTAATATATTTTTAGGGTGCGCATATTCCAACACCACCACCCATTCCAGAAGCCATTCAACGGGCCCTGAACTACGTGCGGACACATCAACCCTAATAGTTTTGACATTAGCAACCAGCACCTACGTTTCGTTCATATATACGACAGAGTGCCAAATGTTTCCAAAGTTTTTAGTTTTCGTTTTGTTCTTTTTTTATTATTTTTTTTTTTATTTTTTTTAGATTTTTAGAATGTAAGTTTTAGTCGAGTTCTGTGTTTCTTTTTTGTGCCTGCCTATAATATAGAGAGAATATGTCAATAAAAAGTTGTTTGGGTTTTTTGTAACCTTTTTATGTAAAATTTCCCATAATCCTATTTGTATATTAGATTTTGTGTTTTTTAGTTTGCAATTTGCATTTGATGTACCTAAATAGATATGCCTTGAGAAGTTCTAGATTTAGATCCATCAATTCATCATCTATTAGCAAATGGAATAGAGTTCATGAACTTTAGCGAAGGTGTCAATGCCTTTTCTGTTCGTACAGAATCAATCAGTTGATTCCAGTCAATTTAATTGGTCACTGCCAGCTAAATAGCCACCACCTGTGCAGTACAAGCTCAAAGTCGTAGACAATGAAGCATTGTGAAGGTTGTGTCACACTAGAAGAAGAGACAGCAGAGCACATCCTATGCGGATGCGAAGCATAACCAAACACCAGACATCGGTAATTAGACACATCTTTCCCAACACCTATAGGGAAATTATGCCTAAAACCATGACACAGTTGGCTGAGTTCTTGAACAAAGTCGGTAGTACTCTTAGAGATATATATATATACAGTTGAACAGGCACAATGAACCCTCGCGGAATTAAGTGCTATAAGACGTTTGAACCGGGTCAAAATAAATATCTATCTATCTAGTGGAGTAGAGAATTGGTTGCTTTTCTGAATCTGACATTATTTTTGGAAGACAAACTGTCAAAACTCTTTCCTCATTTAAATACAAACAGCCACAATCCTTAAAAGTTTAGAAATGGAAACTTTGACTTATCTTATGAAAGAGTATTTGGAGGCTGATTCGGCTATTAAAGGTATTAAAGTGCAAGTTGATGAGATGAGAGAAAATAAACCTTCAAATATTAGCAAAAACAGTAAGTTATTGGAATGGTGGAGTCTTCTCTCATTTTGAAGGGGATCGGAGCAATGCTTGTTAAAAGATGAAGGCGTTTAAGTAAAAAAAATAAAATTCAACGGAAGAGGGGGAAGTAGTGTTGATCGATGGAGTGGTTAACCCTTAACATTTTTTAGTATGGGGGAAATTTCTCTTCACTTTAAATGACCCCCCCCCCTCACAATCGTTTCTCAGACGGACCCTCCGTCGATCCCCCTCGTCTCCCCCAAAAACGTTCCTCAGGAGGACCACCCTTCAATCCCCCTCCATCTCCCCACAAACGTTCCTTAGGAGGACCCCTCCATCAAGACAATAGAAAGATATTTATAAGGATTAAAGTTGATGACGGTGTTTTAAAATGTTTTGATAATAAAGAATGAAATCGTGGATGCTGCTAAAGCTACTGGAAGCTTTATGCTTTGTATGATTTTTTTTTTTTTGTATGTAAATAAAATCACAAATAATAATTTAACAAAAAATCCAATTCGTGACTAATTACTCTTCATCACTGTAAAACATTCTAGCGGAGTTCAAATGTTCTACAATTGAAAATCTCATCACGATTTTTTTTTTTCAATAGAACAGAATGTCCTAATAAATAATTTTTTTTTGTTCATCACAGTCACGTAACCTTTTTTTTCTATAATCCCACAAAAAAATAAGAAGATCCTTTCCTTTTCAAAATTGATTTTTCAATCAAATGGGGTACATTATTTGCAGACTTTTCATATTACCTTTAAAAGCTCCCGATCCTATTATGCCATATTTCTATATTTATGCCCAGATATTAGTTACGTAATTGCTAAAAAGAACATTACTTAATATACAGGGGCGATTAGATTGTACAACACGGATTAAAGGAATCACTAACAAACGGCTCCGATAATGTCTTCTCACGAATTGTCTCACACCATCGTTCCTATAGGTTATTGATGACTATCATATTGAATGAGAATCGGCATCCCTGTGTATAAGATATTCGTATAATGGAATGTAGATTGTTTGGTATATCCGTAGATCTATATTTTTCTTTTAAATTTTCCCCCGAGGATATCGAACGCAAACAATTTCAATTCGAGAAAAGAAAAAGTCAAATTCATGAAATCAATTCCGACGCTTAAAACTCCAAAAGAAAGAACAAAAAAAAAAAAAAACAAAAAAAACTTATTGATTCTTGTTGAGTATTGTTTGTTAGAGGTTTTACATTTTTGTTACACTTTGAATTGCTAGAATTAACATATTATTACCCAGAGTTCTTCAGATTCTAAGATATACGCCCATCTATCTATAGATTTCAACATCTGCCTACTTACATTTTTAAAGTAGGTACAAATATTTAAATGTACAGAATTAATTATAACAAGTAAAAAGTATCCGATCCGTCACGCCCTTCCAATTTTACTTCAATTGCTTTGTAATTAGTGTTTGTCAAAGGATATCTATTTTCAGATTAACCATACCCCTCCCCACTTAAGGGTAAAGAGAAAAGAGTAAATTATTTTGTTTTTTTTTCCCAGCCAAGACCTGAGCCACTTTCGTTAATACATTGAAAACAGATATTCCTACATGCAACATTTTAATTATTCACCACCATTAGATAATAGGGTAATGAACCTATATAATGGTAGGTCATTTTAAGGTAGTGATAAGTTAAATAAAATAATATCAAATATGTTGTGTGCCATGCCTGAATTGTGCTTAAACTTTGATTAATTTTTTTTAGCGCCGACAAGCCAGCTTGTACTAATTATTTACTATTGGCTTCCTCTTCTTTTTCGTGGCGAGATCTATCTTGATCTACCAATTAACACAATTGTGCCGTTTTGTTATCATTGAATACATATACATTTATCTCATTGATATGACGACATCTTCTTTTGTGTGTGTGTGGAAATGCAGCACTTGAGGTGTTTCTCCTCCTGGAAACCGTACAAATGCTCGCCATTCACCCTTTAAAGACTGTCAATCTGAGATAATGCAATTTTTAGATTGTTTTTAAGTGCAATTCAACCATCTGGTCACAGATTAAAGTCAACACACTAGAGAAAAACTTTGTCTGGTTTCAACCATAGTCAAACTGGAACGCGGGACCTCTCGCTCCAAAGGCAACCACTCAATCCACTGAGCCATTACCCTATATCAAAACATAAATATGTCAACCAATATAGAATCTAATTATTTTATGATCAAACAACTTGCATTAATTTATAATTATAATTTCTCATGCATGCTATTTTCTCGGTACTTACACAATTATAGTTTCTAGCACCTTGAAAAGACAAGTTAAAATGCCATTTAAGATATTATATGCCAATTTATAGACGATGTGAAATAAATGACTGTGAATTATGATTAAATGTGTTCAGCAATTCTACATATATATATATATATATTTAAATGTACACGAATTAATCCTAATGTTGGTGCAATTACGGTTTATTCTAATAGTATACGAGTAATTCAGAAATGAAACTATGCAATGTCTTGCCGCTAGTAACATTATTTTTATGAATGATAAGTATATGTTCTTAAGAAGTTTATATCCGTCTTATATCGTCTTACCTACTTATATTATGTTGAGAAGTTTTGAATTTATTTGCAACACAAAATTACTTTATAATTATTTTATCACTTTTAATATAATTCGCAAAATGCGTTTTATCTAACTTAAATCTTTCCAAAAAAACGATTTTTTGCATGATAGGATGGATTTTACTTTATAATACATTTATGAAGGGGTGAAATTTTGAAAAATTAATCATTTTGGGCCTTCCTATTACATATAAGGAAAGATGGAATGTTTTTTTTTACAGTTAGAGTGCTACTCAATCAGTTTAGTGACAATATCGTGAGATAAGATTATGTTTTGAGGAGCAAAAAGAGTTACATACATACATATTGTGTAGGTCAGCGGTTGCCAACCTTTGTTTTTACTGCACCCCAAAACAAAAACTATTTTTGGGTTGGTATCTCATCAGAAAAAAATTTGTCATCATTTTTTTGGTATTATCAATTTTAGATGTAAGTCTGGCTCAATTTCAATTCTCGATCGGCACGTGTTTTTTATTGCAAGCATAGCCAAAAATCCAGATATATGACGTACTAAAAGGGATCAAACATTTGAAAGCTCTATCGGAAATCAGTCCATATTCGGCTTTTCTTTTAAGTCAAAAATAACTCAATAAATCATCAGATGAAAGTTCAATGAATTGATCCCTTTCCTGGACAGAAAAATCAGCTGGCAAATGCATTAGAATAGAATAAAAAACATGGATTAAAATAAAAACAAAAAAATATTTTGTTTTATCTGTTTTTGCACAAAATTTTTTGTTTTAAATATTTTCCTTGGGTACCCCTTTAACTGGCAACTGGCTTTTTATCCCTAGAAGTAAGCGTATTTGATGAAAATATCTGGTGTAGGTCTTATCCGTCCGCCAGAAACTTTTACTCTTCCCTTTGGAGTAAAATTTTACAAAATCTAACCAGAAGGGTTAGTAAAAGATAAAGTAAGTAAAAGAATAATAAAAAATAGAGATGGATGGGGATAAATCATTCCAATTTTTTTTTTTTGTACAAAATTGTATTCTCCTATCTTTCCCAATCCCAGTTTTTTGTGCATATATAAATTTTAGTAACATTTTAAACCCTTAAGAGTAATATCTGTGGTCTCAAGCTAAAACAACTTAAGTGGACTTAGGGGTTAACTTATGTCATTTAAAACTGTATAACCTTTTTTCCATAAAGGATAAATAAAATGTTTTCTTCTTCTAATTATGGTGTGTTTTCATTCATCCTGTCATAAAAAATTAAATTATTTAGCTCTTACAGATTTTTTGGAACCTTTATCTTACTCTACTCGTAATTCAGAAAAAAATGACTTAAGTTGTTTTTGCTTGAGACCACAGATATATCGATGGCTTACCATAATATACAATACCCGATAACTCATTTTTTTTGGTATTGAGTTAGCGAATGTCAAACATTGTCAAAACAATGTCAAACAAAATGAAATTTTTAAAAGAAATTTTTTGTGATAATTTTACCATAGGTGCAGGGTTGCATAAACATCAATTTTATGCAATAAAAAGAAAATCGATAAAAATGAGTTATCGAGTATTGTATATAAGCCATCGATAAACATAAATCTTTTAATAGCATCCTCTTAGTGCGTAACCGTCTCCTTATCCATCATTTTCTCGAATCAAAATTTGCACAAAATTTAAAAATTGTACTTTTTTTTATCGATATTGGTTAAATTTAATTAGTTACGACGTCAAATTACACTCGACTACACAAATATTTAAAAGTAAAGTGTCCTTCATAATTTTGCCGTAAACTTATACTTCCGGCGTATTATGTGATAAAGTGATTAAACCTAAAAGTCCAACCTAATCCCACTATAAAATACATAAGACATAGCCAGAAACCAAAGATTGTTGTTAAACAGACAATTTTTCCCAATTAATTTTGTTTGAATTTTTTCCTACTACTCCCACTCCTCTTAAATCAAACACAAATACATTATTAAATAAATGTGAGAATACCAAACTTTCTCCCTTTGATATATTTCCCTTTGATAACATAATGCCAACTCGCATATGTTTGGAAATCCTCATAAGTACAATATGTCTAGTAAGTTACCATAAATTCGTTCGAGAAAACGTTTTGTTGGCAAAAGAACTCACTGAGACGCATATTGTTACTTTGTAGGTACATATTTTTCAGATTTTTTATTTTTTTAACATAAAGCATATAATATCCTTGAAGATTTCTTATTACATATATTTTAGATTTACAAAAGCTTTAGACAGGCCAGGCCGCCTAAATATGTTTGTATTTTATTAAATATTTTACACACTTCCAAATCCTTAATGGATCCATACGTAATATGTTAATCCTCTGAACAAAACATGTGAACATAATATTTCATTTAATGTGACATCAGAGGGCAGAGTGTAGGTACCTAACCCTACATGCCTACCTACCTACCTATCTACCTACCTACCTACCTACCTACCGTATAAGTATATTGTCTGTAGAAGCCTTAAAGAACTTACATATAAAATACTAGTATGTTGTAGTTTATATTATAGTAGATAAGGTAAGGTTTTATATTTATGTATATATGTATGTCAGTTAGATGCCTGAAGTATGTACGTACATATGTACATATATATATAGCGTGTTCAAGTTCATTTCTCTAATGGAAAGCAGTTTTTACGTGTGAAGAAAACATGAAACATTAGAAAACAAATTTTATTGATTTTCAAGAATTTCCCTCACAATATACCTCTACTAACTACATATGTACATACCTATTGTACATATAATAAAGGTATTCTCATTGGAATGTGCTCTTTGTTTTTGTTTTCGGTTTCAGTTGTTATACGCACATAGTCAAAATACTATAATTAATTTTTTCTTTTTTTTCTTTTGTAAGAATATCCCATGAGAAACCATGTCAATATAATCTATATACATATGTGTGGGTTGTGTGTAAATTTGTTTGCCTGTATATGTATGTGTAATACCTAAGTATACCTATCTATACCTAGCCTAGAGGTTATAAATTTCATTTTCGTTTGGTTTAGACAAGAGGTTCGTATAATATGAAGATGGCCCAATGTACATATTTAATGTCAGTGTACCCCAGGTGTGATGTGTTCTTGAAAATAGAATATCTTGAATTAATATAACAATTCTCGTTCATCAACTGCATATATGTATGTATGTACGTATGTATATACCAAGCATTCTATGGATGGAAGTAGGGCTAATAGAAGGTACAGCCAGGAAGTTAATTTATACTAGCTCGAGGAATGCCATAATTTGATCATATCCTTTTTCAACCAGTATTTGGTGCGTACTCAGTGGTGAGACAGTACAAAAATGTGGAATTATTGCCTTAATCATAAATACTCACTTATATACCATAAATATTCTTTAAAAATTAAGTCAAAAAATAAAAAGAAGAAAAAGAATAAGAAGCCCATAAAATGCTGATTTTTTTTTGTGTTTTGTTACTTTGTCAGGGAAAATAAATATTAAAAATTTGGTTTTTAAATACTAAGGTAACTCGCCCTAATAAGGCCCACCATTTGGTAAATTCATTTTAAAAACGAAATTAGTAGGAATTTTAACAAAAGTTATTCTAGTATTTATTATTTACAGTATAAGGTTTAAATGGTGTACAAACTCGTTTCTTTTGCTTCTGACAAAAATTAAGAAATTAACAGTTTTGTAGAGGCATGTCGAGTGGGCCTTATTTGGAACATGTTATCCTAATAAGGCCCACATAC
>JANSTT010019287.1:0-11791 GCA_026745375.1 Platyura marginata
ATAAAATATAAAAGGAAGAAAAACAAAAAAAAAATAAAAAAATCACCAAACCCAACCACACAGTAAACAAGATTAAACTTTGAAACTTTCCAATTGATTGAACCAGAAGAAAAACAAAAAAAAAAAAAAATTATTTTTAAAAAGTTTCCAAACATACAGTACTTACTTGAAATTGAAAATCTTACTTGAAACTCACGCTAGTAAATACGACAAAAACAATAACAAATGTAAATAAGTGTATTTATGGGTATTGTCTGGTTCTGGTTACAAATATTGGAATTGAACTCTATATACTGATATACACTCCAACTCCACCATTGATGTATAATATGGTAGGAATCTTATTGAAATGCACTAATACCAAAATGCAATGCCAGAATATTCTTCTATCGTATATGAATCTATGTAGATGTAAGTAGCAAGGTATATATGGTATACCTATGACCTATGTAATGCACCCACCTCCAAAAATGATAATGTACATTTTTGCTTATAGCCGATGATAAGCGTGTGGAGCGAGTATAAAACCCAGAAAATAATGGTAACAATGTTACATTGAAAAGCTTATCTGGATAAGAAGTGTATACTACAATATTGAATTTGTGTATTTGTGTTAAAGTATGTCGAACAAAAGTTTGGAATATATTAATGGTCGGGAAATATATTTATTGAGTAATAGCTTTGCACAAGGTTTTTCCCATCACGTATGTATATATAACAGGAATTTCTATCGCTACCACAACCACATTAATCAATATAGAAATGTTTAATAATAGCAAGTTTCGCGAGTAGGTAAAACATTGTTGGTGGAAATGGAGAAAACGCGACTTAAATATTTTAGATGATAGTTAGTATAAAATGGAGGTCTATTCAATTAATTTATTTGTTTTTAAATTATTTAACATTAAAAATCATTGACATAAAATAGATATAGACAAGAGTATTCCATATATGTAGAGTAATTCAATTATTCAGTATGGATCTGGTACCATTGATGTAGAAAAAATAGTTTTGATTGTAATACATAAAGTGTACTTTAGACCTATTAAAAAAAATGAAAATGGAGATAATACTTTTTTTGTTAGTTAATTTCAAAATATTTTGACTCAAAAAAAAAAAATTGTTTAGACAGTGCTCACTTAAACGTAGGTAATATTCTAAGATCTTCTTTATAACTTAACAGAATTTGACCAACTAGGGCTTGTTTTAATGATATCTTAAGATTAGCATTACTATCACTGGCAGATCATTAGAATTATTGATCCCATAATTATGGAACTATTTGAAGAAAAAAAACTTACGTCATTTTGATGGAAAAAAAATTGAAAAAACAACTTTCAAAACAGCCGATAAAACAGTCAAGATGTTCGGAGCACGGCCAGTTTTTTTCAATTTTTTTCAAGTAGTTTTTTTTAAGAAATAGTCCTATGATGATGGAATCAATAAATGGGATCATGAAATTTCCATCTATTTTTAAATTTTTTATTTTTTAATCACAACGTATTGAAAAAAAAACTACCAAAAAAGGTATAATCTCATCTGATATTCGCGTTTCCTTTATTCTTTATACAAATTTGAACAGGTCTAATGTACATAAATAAGTGTTGTAGGTACAATTAACAATAGCAACCAGTCAAAATGACCGCTTTAAAAATTTGCTCATAAAGTTTTTACTTTAAATTAAATTTCACCGTTCCTTGTAAGATTATAAAAATTCTTATCTATATGTATCCGACAATTACTGTAGAAGATTCCGTTTATTGACTCCATTTTTTCTTACCGTTTGCATTTATTGGTTAAATTACAATATTTCTGGGCTACATTATATAGAAATGTTCATAGAATGGTGCCTATAATCGTTTGGATTTAGATAATCTTCTGTTTAATTTAAATGTAAATATGCCACATAATACAGTACCGTATCTTCTTTCAAATTGTTAAGAAATGTAAACAAAAAAAAACATCCTAAAGTTGCAGTATATGTCTGCGGTCTAAGCAGTATTAATAGAACATTAGATGAATTTATTCCTATTGGGATCATCTTTCGAATTTGATTGGACGTGTGCCATCGGACTTTCATAAAGCATGAGCAAGAAGGCAACAGTCGATACGTTGACTAAAAATAAGAAAATTCTTTCAAGGGAACATATTGTAGGGTTCTACATATAGAACCTTTATATCTTATAAATACATT
This sequence comes from Platyura marginata, assembly GCA_026745375.1. Classification (NCBI taxonomy): domain Eukaryota; kingdom Metazoa; phylum Arthropoda; class Insecta; order Diptera; family Keroplatidae; genus Platyura; species Platyura marginata. Next base: position 2,195 of record JANSTT010019287.1, read on the forward strand.
TTGTAAATATTGCATACGGACAATTTTATGGTCATGTTACAAAATCGCATATATGCGGGGGATGAAACAAAAAAAAAAAAAAAACAACACTGATAAACCTTACATCATTTTTCACGTTAGCCAAATAATGTGTTAATTATTTATGAAAAATGATCCCTTCATATTAGACAAAGTGTCTGAATTAATGATTGTTTTGTTATGCCATACAATATAATGCTATTTATTTTCTCTGTGTACCTACTGTACAACATATAAGCATAATATATTTCTATATGTATATGTGTATGTATTTTGTATATGTATAACATGCTAAAAACGTTCCCAATGAAAAATAATATAACTGACAGAGAGGTGATAAGCAAGGTTTTATAATTCTAGCAATTTGTTGTGATGATTAAGAAAGATTGATTATTTAATTATCAATAAACAAGCTTCAAATATCCCTGTACAAAGCACCAGTGAAATTGAGCTTTATGTTAAATTTAATGGATTTATCCTCGTTGCCACTTTTAATAAATCCTAAATGGATTATGTATTGTGATACAATGAAGCCAAATTAAATTTTATGACATAGAACGGGGTACATCCTCTTTATTTATTTGTATTAGTATCATCATGATTATGCTCAAATTGGCAAAAGCGTTTATCTTCAACATCGAATCTATATATTTTGTTATATATGTATGTATGTATAAATGGATAAGAAGTTGTCGTAAAATGTTTGCCTCTCTTTCTTTTGTCTTTTGTATTACTTATGGTTGATAATAATTGCATCATCAACTTCATATCTCTGTAATATTTAAGGGATTCTCCATAATGTTGAATGTATTTTGTGGTTGACATATTATAAACGATATAATATGAGTGGCAGCAAGTAGAGAATGAAGATGACACACTAATACTATAAATGTCTTGTCTGCACCATATATAATAAAATCGAATATTTTGTGTGTATCCCGCCTATCCTTTTATTATGTTTTTTTTCTATATTAAACATATTCCTATTACATAACTACATTACGTTCAGACAGTGGTGGACGTAGATGGAGGAAAATCGTATTTATTTACATACTATATTAGTACCGTAGAGTGCCGAATAGTATAACTCCCTAAATAGTGTACTACTACTATACGTTATATACCATGGGTACACTATTTGGATCTAATCTCATCATTGCCATGGACTAAAAAATTGCTGTGCACCCAAGAAATACTACCGTTTAGTGATCAATTCCAAAAATTTGGTATTTGAAGATATGGCAGAAGATTTTGATGAAGAATCGTGTCATACATTTTTGTATTTTTATTCATTTGGTAATCCAAATAGTAGTACCCTGGTTATTAGGTAGGATTTTCCATCTACGATAGTGATCAAAAAAATTAAATTTGTAATTGTCCCATTATAATGTAATATGTGATCCTGTCAATTCACCGAAAAGTAATTTATTACAATTTACCGAAAAAACAATTTACCGATAAACTTTCTCACCCTAATGAAAAATACAAAATCACTTCAATTAGAGTTTTTCGATGAATTATTTTCTATTACATTGAATATCGATGAATTGTCAAGGGAATCATTCAAAAACCACGGTATAATATCCAAAAACAATTTTGATTCAAACATCCAAAACAAAGCCGTATGGAAAATTTCAGAAAGATGACATTATTTTTAATGAATTTCGAAAAACATTTTTTTTTTAAGGCTAACAAAACAAACTCGTACATTTGGTACGGTACTCACATTTTACACCCCCACCACTGATGTACGCCTATATTTATATAATACGAAAATATTTCCTCAATCGTAAGGCCAAATTTATAAATGGATTTCACATTTCTCGTGCCTTGAATACTAAATTCACTGGGAAATGTAACCGTTCTGATTTTGATAATTCTTTCAATTTTCGGGAATGTCATAAAAATAATTCTGTACCATTTCACCACAACAAGAAATAAGTTGGAAATCTGTTTTTTTTTTTTATGTTTTTTTATGTGTTATGAAAATTTATTTTTTTAAGTAAATTTATTTCGTGATTTTTATTCAAACCTAGTGTTTTGTATTCGAATCGATTGCTTAGATATTCAGCCAGCGTATTAAGGTGGAAATCGAATATCAAAAAAAAAAAAAAAAATTATTTTAATAATTCCCAGCATTTCCTTTTTTCTTTTTTTTTTTTGTTTGGCCTTTTTCTGATTTTTTATCAAAAAAAAATGCAAACAAATAAATAATAGGCTTACACAGCCATTATGTTGTCATTGTGGTATTGTGTGTGGGTTTATTTGAAATTTCTGTATTTCTTTTAACAATTATTTTTACGATGGACTGACTATTCAATATTCATTCAACAGTCAAATGTACACAAATTTTGAAAATATCATTATTTTTTTAGAAAGACTAAAATACAAAATACTAGGTGAAGGGGGTCTTTTTTTTTGTTTATAAATAATGAACTCCATTATAGGTGATACTTAAATGAAAATATTTTGATGAACACCAATAAAAAATATCAAATTCGTGTCTAGTCCTTTCACAGAGGCGCCGCTTTCTTAGTAGATTGAAAAACTCAAAAAATACACAGTTAAAGCGTAAAATGGCAAGAACGTATAAATTTCTGTGCGAACTACTGCCCTTAAAAAATTGCTATATCCTCTATATCTTCTTCCATATTCCATAGACAAAACGGCGCTTATATTTAGACTCCACAGCAATATCAACTGCAACAATAATAAATTAAATTAATAAATAAATAAAATAAATTAATAAAACTATTCGAAATTTGGTGGAGAAACTGTGGAATAACGCAGGAACTGACATTCCTGAAGTAAAGTATAGTACTCAGAGAACCTTAAATGGGTCTTTAGTCACAAAGACGTTGTTTTAATAATAACAACCGACTATGGCGAGATTAGTTTTTATTTTTATTTTTATTTTTATTTTTAAAAACTAACTTTTTAAATAAAAATGGTACCCCATAATTTAATTGCAATATGTAAAATTAGCAAGCTCCGCTGCTGAATGGTTCCGTTGTTTATCGTTAGACAAACAATAAGCGCTACATGTGTAGCGTAGATTAAAATAAAATGATGCTTCCGGATACTTCAGTCATAAAAATACCCTATAATGTATATGTACCGTACCTACTTACTTCGTAGAAGTGTGAATTTCGAAAATGTTTTGGCAATTCAATTACGTATTTTCTGACAATGCTAAATTTTAAATTCCTTTAAAACATTATTTAATAAAGAACATCTGCTCAAATTCTATAAAGACATTTATTGAAAATTGCTGAATATTTAATAAATGCAAAGCTAGAATTTCTATAGACTTCAATCGAACCATATTAAAAAACAACGCAAAATCCAATTCACACAAAATACCGTCAAATTACAAGATATTTTCGCCGGATTATCAAATTCAATTCCTGAACGGAATCTTTGATATATTCCACATCAATAATATGCCTATTATACATACATACATACATATTATACATTTGGTTGATAAAAATTCCAAAAAAATATGCTCATCCTGGTACACTAATTATGCTGCTGCTGTGTGGCATCTTAAGCTCATTTACATGTTTCATCTTAGTACCTCAAAGTATGCCCATCAATCAAAAAGCGATTTCAATTAGGAAAAGCGATCTGACGCAATGGGGCTGTTTATACCCTTGTTTTGTGTTATGTATAATGTAATGGCAGTCTGTATACACCATATACATACATACATACATACATACGTAACGTAGGCTGTGTGAATGATGCTTAAATATATATATATACACACATATATATATATATAAATAAATGAATATATATAGGCGAGAAACGTAATAGATATTTAATTGAATTGGTTTTGCTTAGGTTTAAATTGATTTTCGCATTTAATTTAGCCGTTCGTCCTGAACTCTTAACCATCCAACCAAAATGATACCGCATATCTATCCGGAACAATTGTACGTGAATTACATTTTTATTTTACTTTGATATAGCTAGGGCAATTTGTACTATGGGTATAAAATCAATTCTGTTGTTTGTGTTCCGTTCTGGTATAAATGCGATGATAAAAATATTTCTCAAAAAAAAAAAAAAAAAAAAACAAAAATCGGTTTTTTTTAGGATGTGTTATGAATGTAATACTCGTACCTTGAGGAAAACGGCTTTTAGTATGATCAACAAGTTTGACCCCTTTTTGGTTTTGTTTGTCTTTGAACTTTTGTGTGATTTCTCCTTTTTTTAATGAGGATGTTGTCAAAGCGTATTTAAAAGTATTTGATTAAAATTCGTGTTAATCGTGTCAAAAATGTTTTTCGTAAATTTCTAATAGAAGTTAAAAATCTATTTTAAAATATTATTGCATCTTGTGTTTGTCGATTTCTAAATTTTAGAATTAAAATGGAAATTGACTTTAAAAAAGTAAAATTCTTTTTCAATATTTATAATGAATTATATCGTTAACGTTTAACGATTTAATTGAATACGGTGGACAATTATTTTGTACGATTTAATGTGGCACTGTCACAATTTCAATCAATGCAATAACAGTAGAAATGCATGAGATGTGAAGCTTACCGTTCGTTTAGTGTATTATTTAGTGTAATTGGGTGGGAATTTTCGGTTTATTTTTAACAGTGAACAATTATTAGAAGCGATTTAATATGGCGCAGTCACAATTCCAACCAATCCAACACACCTGCAATAACTGTGGAAATGCATGAGATGTGAAGCTTACCATTCGATCAATATGCTAGCTGGCTGGGAATTTGCAATTTATTTGTCTTACATGCCTGTCCCTAATTTCGAATTTGGACGTATCTTAGTTCTATAAACTTTTTAAGAGAGCAAAAAAACTGTTTCTCTATTATTTAGCAAAAAATAACACATTTTATTAGGCTATGTAGAAAAAAAATGTTAACAAATTGCCATCAAAATCTCGATTCCGGTAATTTTTAAGATACGTCCGATTCAAAATTAAGGATCAATGTGTATTATCATATATCATTTTAGAAGCATTTGTAAGTATGTCTCACCTTTCTCCTTTTGTTATTTGCCTAATGGTTTTTCATATTCAATTCATAAACCGAAATATTGGATTGATTTGTTCGAGAATAGTTCATTTGTACGGTCGGGAACATAAAACTAACTGGTGCTGGTGACACTAATTTCATTTGTTATAGACTACCAAATATTTTGGTTTTGTTTCCTGTCACTGTTTTCGTCACTTTAGCCAACAAATTGTGTTCAGGGTAGCCACCCTAGTCATGTGTGAATTGGAATGATGGGAAATTCTTCATTTCCTTTTTGTGAATGTTCCTTTTGGGCTAAGGCATAACTTCTAACAATAGAAAATCGAATTGAAGGTACTTTACACATATACATTACCTTATATTCATGTGTGTTTTTGTGTTTGTATGAAATGGATGGATATAGAGAGGTGAATAGATATATTGATTAGAGTTTAATTATATACGATTAATTTAGATTAAGTGAAATGAAATGTTTATAGTGTTGGTTCAATGATTATTATTTTTAATTATTTCGTATAACTAAACATATTATCTTCAAGTATTATTTGTACTCGTATGTAATGTAATTTAAATTTATTGCTTTTAATTAATTACAATTATCAATCTTGTCTTGTATCATACTCCATTTATTCTATAACAAGGAAGTCATGAATTGTAAATATTTACGATATACCTAATAAGACTCAATAAATTTTCCTACCTATATATTTTACTATATATTATGTGTACATAACCATCAATATCATCATTGTGCGTTACACATTTCATGCTCATCATATTATGAACTCATAAAAAAGGGACCTTTTCATCTATTATGTATATTTACGAGTATTACCGATGTAATTTACCTGCAAAATAACCTGGTCGGCCTGTTGCAATATTCTATCCGGTTACATACTACATACATATGTATGCCTACATAAGTACGTATGTATATGGATTTAAGTATCCACCACACAAACACATGGTGTACAACTACCAGAAGGATATTATAGTACATAAAATGTTGTCTATTAAATGTCGCTATAAATGAAACGTTATCTAAACTCGTACAACATCCTGAGAACATAAACGCTGAGCTGTTGCTATTGCCAATGATAAACATGCGTGAAACTTCTGAAACTTTTGATCCCCCGGTTTTAGTTTATTTGTTTGGATGATAAGATTTGTGGTGGAACTTTATCTCTTCATGAATATATGGATGTATTTTAGTTGCCCAGAAGTATATTTGTATGTATAGTGCGTGAGTTCCGGGAATTTTTTTTCTTTTTTTTTTTTTTTGCTCTCCTTTGTTTTGTCCTTTCCCAATGAAAATATATATGGATAGATAATAATTGTTTCCTAATGGAGATGTTTCTGAAACTGATCACGTCCACGTACAATCGTACATATATGTGAGAAATAAGTGAAAAAGTTTATTGATTTTTCCCTTAATCCAGCTTATATTACATACATATATGATTATAAGTAATTGTTCTGGTAATCGTGTTTAAATTAGGGGCTAAATTGATAGCATCAGTCTCAAACTAAGTATTTTTTCTGACTCTTTGAAAGTTAACACCGTAGAATAACATTTACAACCATTATGTAAGTTGTAAGTTGTGTAAGTTCTGAGATACTTTGTTAGAAGTCTCTCAAAGAAATAAATTGAAAAATGTCTAGATGCCACTTAGACGTTTGCATAGTGTAAGTTGACAGTTGCTGAAGTTTAATTTATGTAGTCGTTGTGTTTCTATTGCTGTCACCACTCATAATATGCGATAGAAAATATTTTTACGTTGAATGTGACTTAAGAGCACTTTTATACATCAGTCGTGTTTTCTACCAATTGCTTTCCAATAATAATAAATTGTATCGTATATGAAATACGAATGGTGGAAACTTTGATTTTATGTATATTTGATCTGTTCGCTTAGTTGTGAACACCATAAGTTTAGGAAGCTATCAACTAGAAATTTGACAATTAGATATAGACGGGGTCTATTGAAAATATTCTGAAAGTTTCACGACCTACCGTTATGGCGCTGCAATCAATTTCATGTCATTTTAAAGGTTTTTAATCATTTTTACTCAATATAATATTTGTTGTATAGAAGAAAAATAATCAATTTTGAGACGTTTCATAATAAATAATGTGTTCATAAATCAATTAGAAATATTTTAAATAGTAATTTTAAGATCAAATTTATGGAATTCGGGAGACAAATTTTGTTTTTATAATATGTGTATGTATGTAAATACACATATATATATATATGTATATATAAGCACATATATTGAACATAAAACATATATTTTCGACATTTTTATAGAATTTTCATTTTCAAACTGAATCGTATATGTACCAAAATTAAATTCTTTCTTTTCAATAAGTGTTACCCAAATTTTCTAGTTCTCGTTTACAAATAAATTCAATGAATAAGTTTAAATCTGCCCTAGATATATGTATGTAATGTATGTATGTATGTATGTATATATGTATGTAGTAAGTGGTGACAATTTTATTTCTTCTTTATGTTGTCGCATAATTCCAACAAAGGATATGTGAATTCAATTTATATATTTTATTTATACCTATACCACGTTTTATACCCTAAGTACATGCATAGACGTACATATAGATGTCAATAAAAAAGTCCCAATCACGAAATGATTTACCTACAAATGTATGTACATATATGTACGTACTGAAACAAAAATATTATGTTATATATATATATATATATGTACATATATGTATACGTATATCGATAGCAATCAGATGAAAGTTTCAATGGTAAAACGATGTAACTGCAACAATAAACGAAAGCGTTAGACGGATTAAAGGATATATTTCTGATTGCCTTTTAAGAAAGTTAAATGCAATAAAAGTAAAAAAAAAATAATAATAAAATAAAATGAAAGGATTTAAAGCATTTATATTTTGTTGGCTTTTTATTGGAACACTGGAACACTGTTTCGTATGTTATTGAATTTCATTATTTTAGAGAGACATTTTTAATGTTTTTTTTCTTTCATGTACGTATTTTCATTGATCTTTTGAATTTTATTTATTTTTTTTTCATTTCAAATTGAATTTATAAATTTTAAATTTTATACATTTACCTAGATCCTCTTTCATCTTTAAAAGTCGTTCAATTCAGGTGTGTTACAGAGAGAGAGAAATACAGCGGAATTTGTGTTTGTGACAGTTTTGCGAAAAACCAACAAAATAGGTAATATTAATGAAAATTCGGAGCTGGATCAAATAAAAGTCGCAGTTTTTTTTTTTTAAATTATAAAATCCTTATTATACTATACTTATGATTGCGTCAATCTTTGTTTCAAGTTCCAGCTATAAATGAAAAATATGGAAATTATTTGAAAAAAATTATACGGATTTTAAAAAATGTAAAATGTTAAAAATAACTCGCTAGAATTGAAATCAACTAATGGAAATTATAAATAAAATTTTTGTTTTTTTTTATTTTTAATAAGTTGGCTTATTGGTTTATGTAAATTGACATTTATAATACTGAAGAAAGAATCTTTAAATTGTCAATAATGAATTTTTCGATTAGGTACATGATACAAAAATAAAAAATTTATTTTATTTTTAGTATTTTTAAAAAAGAAACTTACTACTTTCGACTAGATAGGTAAAATCGTAGCAAACAAAAAGTTTAACATTTCTGTTTAACAAAGCAAGAATATTGAGCTAAAAAGTATGTATTTATAGTTATTCTATGTCGGAAGAAAGGAGCAGCCCCATTATATGTGAGTGAGTGTGGTTGACTCACAACTATACATAAATATCATGCGCAACTGGTGCTTATCTTTAGATTTAGAGCAATTTAAACTTATTTGGTTGAGAGTCCAATTCAACAATTTGCCAATTAGTCATGATTCCCCTACTATTAAAAGATCCTAATTTAACAATAAACAACAGCAAAGGACATACACAACATTAATTATTCCCTCATTTATAATCTCATAATATAATCTTACAACACTAATCTGATTATGAATGTGTGTATGGATTTGCATATAATTTCTATATACGTGGTTCACATTGTAGGCAGTACAGTACACTCTAAAAAAAAAAATGTAATTATTCCCCAAATTTGATGTACCTAATATTTTACATATTAAACTACATTTATTACATACAATGTGTAATATTTACATTGTTTATAAAATGTACGAGTATAATCCATTGACATTGAATTTTTACACCTTTACACCAAATTTTATAGATTTATATGAAATTTGAACAATTTTTTTGGCCTTAACAAAATTTACCTAGGTAATTATTAAGAGTGTACTAGATTTACAATATTAAGTTTATTTGAATTAGTTTACCAAACGAAATTCAACTTCAACAAGTTTCCTAGCAATTTAATTGATATTTACATCACACTTTATGTATGCTGCAAATGCTGATGTCACCAGAATTACTCCTCTACTATATTTTTATCTATATATGTAATATATGTAGGCATTTTTTTTATGGATTAATGTTCTTTTAAAAATTCACCCCTTTGTGGCCTATCTTATTCAGATTTTTTTTCTTTTCTATATAATGTAT
>JANSTT010019288.1:0-52495 GCA_026745375.1 Platyura marginata
TTCCTATATACATTATATATATAATAGCTATATATTGTTATGTATACTTGATTAATAAATGAATATGAATATGAATAAGATCGTTTTTAGTTAAAATTTCTGATGTTATTTCCATAGGAAAAATAAAAATTCACCAGTCGCCTATAGCAAAGTCAATCAAATTAATAAATTTATTAACATAACTAGCATTGTTGGTGTCATCGCAAAATGAAGAAAAAATCTAATAGAATTTTTTTTCTTGCTTAATAATTCAAATAATTTTTCATTTTCTAACTACCGTTATGGCGCTGCAACCAATTTTATGTCATTTCTAGAGTTTTTAATCATTTACATAAATTATTCGAATTAGAGAAAAATAAACGTAATAAAAATTAAAGAGAATAAAAAAAATGGACCGAAAAGTTCTATACGACCTACCGTTATGGTACTGCAATCAATTTTATTTTATTTCTAGGGTTTTTAATCATTTGTATTCAATTCAATTACTGGTTTATATGAAAATTAGGTACCTACACAAAATACCCCACCCTTGACCGATTTACTCCAAAAACAATAGAGATCTGAAAAATGTTAAACTTCCAGCTCTCTAGCTATAAGCCTTTTAGTCGGAAACTTGTTAACGGACGAGTTATTAATATTAAGACTCGTTAAAAACTCCATACTGAAGTTATAAGTACCTTTTGATTAACATCATAAGGATATAAAAATTCTACTACATTTTTACCACTACTTATCTTAGATTAGCATTATATGTCCTCTTATATTTACATTATATGCTAGATATAATATCAAACCATAGTTAAATAAATCTTTCAATAGTTCAATACTTTCTACTTTCTTTAAAAAACTTTTACGTGATCTTTTCGTAATGATTTCTGTCAATTTATTTTAATTTACCTGAAAAACTTTGCAATTCAAATGTCTGTTCAGCACATTTTTCAAAAATTAGTCAAATCATTATAAAATACTTTTCAATGAGAATTCACGAAAAAGAATATTTTCACGTTTTCTTTTTTGAATTTAGTTTCCTGCTATTTCAAGACACATACCTACTGAATTATTTGATATTGTGCATTGTGCAATAAATATATGTATGTATGTATATGTTATTTGTGTATTATAAAGCTGCTGTTACTATCATTTAAAAAATAATTTAGTTGATTAAGTATTAATTAATTGTTAATTCCACTTGTTAATTTAGAAAATTGTAAAAATCAAATATATATTATTATTTAATTATGAATTTTGTTTGATAGATTTTGTATTTTTTTAGAGACTAACGACATACAATATACAAGCGCCACGACCTTATGGCGTTATAAAGTTTCATAAACAAGACAGAAGTTTCATAAACCAGACTGGTTCTGGTGAACTTCATAAATGAGATTTGGGAAAAGATTGATTCTGAACCGACGTAACATATACAATATCAAATATTCGTTTGAGGTGGAAGAGATGTTGGAGGAAATTTCATTCACTTAATAACTTAATATAAAATAAAGTAATAGTTTCCATTTGTAGAAAAATGTACCAATAACATTAATATCCCAGATGGAACACGAACTCTGAAATAACGTCTATCATACATGAATTGTTCCTAAAAACATTAAAATTCTACATCCCAAAAAAAAACTACGTCCAATTTAACAATAAATTCAATGGATCAAAAAATAGCTTTGCAATAGGTAGGTATGGCCTTGCACCTTATATTCGAAAAAAAGGTTTTGCGCCTTTTTGGGAGGGAGAACTGTAGCGTTATTGCTAATTTCTTTTAAAATCCAACTACCACCGCTCAATATTTTAGTACTTTTTTCAATCAAATCTGTTTTAAAATATATTGTTGTGGCAACATTGCTCTCTTTGGTATGTGTCAAAAATTATTTACCTTCAAGAAAATAGTACAAAAGTGATTAAATTTTCTAATTTTTCTAAATACTTTTGTATAATTTTATCGAATTCAATCTTAATCAGAGTGAAATTTGAACCAACTTGTAATCAACAAATCTGTATTTTTATTTTCAAGTCTAAAATCACTTTTCTATACAGAGCTTCGATTCGACGGAGAAGACTTTGAACTTTGGACGGTTTAGTGGATCAATTGAAAAAAAAACTGCTACGCTACTAGTTTTACTACTAATTTTTGAAATTCGTTTCATAAAGCAAGATGTTACGATTTGGACAAATTGCAGCTAGAAATAGCAAAAAGATGGTCAATTTTGAATTGAGCAGGTGGGTGCACTAACTTTTTTTAGTCGTTCGTTCCTGATTTGTTTGTTTTATTTTTTTACTTTTACATAGCTCAATCAAACTTATTCTTTTAGTTAGAATCATAATTTTTTTAGCTTCTTTAGTCAAGAGTACTTTTATTCTCTAAGCCAATGTGTAAGTTTAACTAGGTTATATATAAATGTATGTGTACAGCCTCTGGTAGGTGTAGCATTCAGCGTTTTCTATATGTAGGATTGTAAAGTATTCATTGTACAAGGACTAAAATTATGTATAATTAGAAAATAATAAATGACAACAACAGCAACAACCGCATTGCGTTAATCAGATTTAAATCAAAGACTGTACACAGTACTTCATCTACAAAATGATGAGTAGGAGGAATGGAATATGAAGAAAAATTATGCTAGCTTTTAAGTGATCTAAATTTACAGTATTCAATTCTCTACACTAAAATTCAGACCGACATACCTCACTACTTAACTCGAATAGTTGCTATATTAGCAATCGTACATTATTATCATATTCTATATGGAACAAACTCTTTTTTTTAGACATAACTCGATACGATTTCGAAATTTAAGGAACTATAGAAAATCCCAAAATCTATCATTTTCTGTTTGCATCATAACTAGGTACTTATAAAATTTCTTTATTTTAGATGTTTTGCTACTGCTCAAAATCCGAAAATCTCCGATCGACCAGAAGTTAAACCAAATATGTCATTTTTGGCAAATATTTTCCGTGGTGAACTTGAAGTGTCTCAAGTCAGTCTTACACAATAATTATAAAATATTGTTATTAAGAATAACATTTTTGTTTTATAGGCATTTCCTTTTCCATATGCTTTGACTGAAGAACAAAGAGAAACTGTTGCAATGTATGTGGATCCTGTAACTAAGTTCTTTACTGTACGTACTCAACAGTATTATACACTTCGATATCAAATAAATATTTTATTAATCTTTATCGATCTTTATCGATCTTTAAACAATTACATAATATGCAAATTATAATTCAATGATATTTAGGATGTAAATGATGCAGCAAAAAATGATGATGCAGCATCGATAGACAAACCAACACTTGATGCACTTTGGTCGCTTGGCGCTTTTGCATTTCAGGTGCCACAAGAATTTGGTGGTATCGGTTCAAACAATACACAATATGCCCGAATGTGTGAAATTATTGGCGCCTATGATCTAGGCGTAGGTATATGCTTGGGAGCACATCAAAGTATTGGATTTAAAGTAGGTTCATGAATTTTTCACTAAAATATTTTTGTTTTTTTTATTTTCCATCGTTACTTAGGGCATCTTACTTGTGGGCACACCTGAACAAAAGGCCAAATATCTGCCAAAAGTATCTACCGAAAAAATATTTGCTGCATTTTGCTTAACTGAACCAAGTTCGGGTTCAGATGCCGGATCAATTCGGTACATTTTATATATTTTTGATTTGTATTTTAATTGTCTTTTTAAAATTGATTTTATTAGATGCCGTGCAGTAAAATCATCTGATGGAAAACATTATATCCTGAATGGATCAAAAATTTGGATATCAAATGGAGGTATTGCTGATATATTTACTGTATTTGCCCAAACAGAAATTGTCGATCCAAAAACTGGAGATAAAAGAGATAAGGCATGTACTTAAATTTTTTGTAATTTCACAAAATTGATTTAAAAAACCAATTAATAATATTAGAGCAAAATTTAATTTCGAAACAATAATTTTTCAGGTAACCGCATTTATCGTTGAACGTAGTTTTGGTGTTACGAGTGGACCGCCAGAAAAAAAAATGGGAATTAAATGTTCAAATACAGCTGAATTATTCTTTGAAGATGTCAAAATTCCAATTGAAAATGTCCTAGGAGAAGTGGGTGATGGTTTTAAAGTGGCAATGACAATTCTAAACAATGGACGTTTCGGCATGGCCGCTACACTTGCTGGCACTATGGCCACTTGCATTAAAAAAGCAGCTGAACATGCTAGCGCAAGAGTTCAGTTTGGCAAAACTCTACAGGAATATGGTGGCATTCAAGAGAAATTGTCACGAATGGCAACGTTACAATATGTAACACAGTCTATGGCCTATATGATTTCGGGTAATATGGATACAGGAAGTCAAGATTATCATTTAGAAGCAGCTATATCAAAAGTATTTGCATCAGAAGCGGCTTGGTATGTTTGTGATGAATCAATACAAATTTTGGGTGGAATGGGTTTTATGAAAGAAACCGGTTTAGAACGTGTTATGAGGGATCTGAGAATTTTCCGTATTTTCGAAGGGACAAATGATATTCTTAGACTTTTTGTTGCTTTAACTGGAATTCAATATGCCGGCTCTCATCTTAAAGAATTGCAAAAAGCATTTAAAAATCCCACCGCAAATCTAGGATTAATTTTCAAAGAAGTTTCACATCGAGCTATACGATCAGTTGGCATGGGTGGTTCGGATCTTAGTGCACATGTACATCCTAGTTTACAGGATTCAGCAAAACTATGTGCAGAGGTTAGTATTTTTAGTATATTGCGATCAAAGAGTGTGCCAATAAAGGAGAATTTTTTTTAGTCCATTGATAGATTTGGTGGCACGGTTGAAACGCTTCTTAGAAAATTTGGCAAAAATATTGTCGATCAACAATTTCTATTAAATCGCTTAGGTGACTGTGCTATTGATATATATGCGATGACTGTCGCGTTATCTCGTGCTAGTCGATCTATAAAGACAAAACTTGATACAGCTGATCATGAAAGATTAATGACCCAGGCTTGGTGTCTTGAGGTAAGTAATTTCTAGATATAAATTGGTTTTTTTATAAAAAATTTCTTTTCTCAGGCTTATGACCGAATTTGTATAAATGACCGAAAAATTCATGACGCTTCCTTCCAGCAGCTGTATTCTAAAATGAATACGATTTCAAAGAAAATTTGCGAAAACCAAGGAGTTGTGACGATAAATCCACTTAATGTTTAGTGTAACTAACTAACACAGTAATTCTTTAAAACATTTACAATTATTCACGCATAATGTTCAAAACAACAAAAGCAAATATTAAAAAAAAAAAAATACTGAAGCATGTAAGTAAAATCAATATACAATAATTTATTTTCTGAAGAGATTTTTATACTTTTACGTTAATGCCTCTAGTAAAATATATTTTTCGGTATGCCGAAGCAAAACTTATGGTAAATTTAATTTTTAACTTTCAATACAAAGTCTATATATGGTTAAGTTTTAATTGTCTATATATATAATAAAGTTAATATATATTACAATAATTGATCGCAGTTTGGCTTATAATCTGGCAAAAGTTCCCAAATTTTCATGCGCCATCGTTGTCTTCTTTCCTCGGTTTCTTTTTCCAATTTCAATATTGATTGTAAACGTTGCCAATGATCAATCACTCTCCATTTTAAATGCCTGAAAAACGAATTTAATTAAAGAATTGTTGCAACTAAAATGTCTTTATTTGGCTGGATTACTTATTATAGTTTACGAAACCTTGAGAAATATGAAATTAAGACTATTCAAATTGACATTTGACTGGACAATTATAACTAAATTAATACTTGAACAGTAACAAAAACGAAATTTGACAGAGCCATATTTTTAATAAAGGGATCAATTAATTTTTCTTACCAATTATAATGTGCTTCTGCTTGACGAATTTTAATTTCTTCAATAATTTTTAACTGCTTTGTTATGCCATCCCAAATATTTAAAACTCGCTCTGATAATTTCATATCATACCAATCGATTGCAACCAGCATTTTGCTTTCTTGAATCATGTAGTACTAAAATTGTAAATTTACTTTTGAAGTTAGATTTTTTTTTATAAAGAAAATGGGTGTAGAAAATTGTATACAAAACCACATGAACATATTTTGAATTGCATAATTACCTTTTTCCAATTTCTCATAGCAAATCTCTTCAGAAATCTACAATAGCATTCGTCCGCCTTTCTCTTCCTACTGTCCCATGTTTTATGTACTATTTGTTGCCATCTGATAAAAATATGCTTCATTATTAAACGTTTTCGAAAAATCGCTGATTTTTTATTATTATATCTCTTGATTTTAATCAAAATCTTAAATCTTTCAAAACCATATTTTGTAAGTAACTGGAACCGATAAAATTGATCTGCTTTTCTGCAATTCTCAATATACTTAATTCGATCATTTTCTTTTTGAATTTTCAATAATTTTTCTTGACGACGCTTCTGCCGAAGTTCCTCGATTCTTTGTTTTTTTGCTTCCTCATCTTGGAGACGCTAATATACAACTATATGGTTAGAAATTCAATTTGTCAAAATATTACTAAAAATAAAAATACTTTAGCCTCTTCAGTTGCCAACCGAACGTCTTCCTTCTCTTGTTCCAGTCGTTCTCGCCGTAACTTAGCCTCTTTGTGTTTATTTTGTCTTTCCATTGCGCGATTTTGCATTTCAATCAGAAACTTTGGAACACCGCGAGCCTGCAGCGCATATTCATCGTCTTCACTATTTCTTAAATTACTTACAATTTGTAAACATCTCGCTTTGACACGTGATTTGGTGCAACCATTCTTAATGACATTTTGTAATTCCTCTCTAATTGATGCTTTTGAATTTTTAGCATCATTCGAAATTCTTGAAAGTTTCAGTTCAGTGATCAGTCGCTCCTGACGATCCAATTTCAGTTTTTGTAATTCTATAATATCTTGTTGGATTTTTAATCTAAAAATATTAAAATATTATTGAACTTCAATCTTCAAAATAATTGGAATTTAATGTAATTTAAGAATTCTGTCAAAAACATTACTGCCAAATTGAAATTCACATTATTTAAAATACTTACTTATTATGATATTTTTTATTCAACAATGTTGATTTTTTCGTATTATTACTCTGGCTAATATTTTGTAAGTCACTTTTCAAAAATTTCTTTTTCTCCACGCGAATATTATTCAAAAATGATTCGATTTTTTTTATTCTAGATTGATTGGCAACCACACTTTCACTAGAAAGTTTTTGCATTGTTGCAAAATGAATCCATTTCAAGAAATATTTTTGCAAAAGAATTTTTTTCATTTCTTCCGTTTCCATAATAAACAATTCTTTTATTATTGACGATTTCTCAAAAGCATTTTCAGTATTTTCATTTTCTATCGCTGTCGATGCTGATGCCGATGCCGATGCCGGTGGTAAATCTTGATTACCAAACATTTCTTCATTCTTACCTAAGTTAATCTTAGTGATTATAAATGGATTTTCTGTTTTGTTGCCTTCAACATTACACTGTGGCAATTCAATTGTGGTCAATATTACATCATCAGATCTTTGTTGATGGGATTCATCAGTATTATCATTTATGACCTGTTTCCCAACAAGTTCAAGAGTGTCAAAATACTCTTGCCTTTTTGGTACTAGCTCAATAGCCAATAGACTTGTATCAATTTCATTGACACTGTCTGTATTGCCATCTAATGATTCCATATCGGTAAGACTGCAGTCTTGACTTGTATTAGTGTCATCTTTAGAAAAACTAATTATTTCTACGTATTTTTCAAATCGGACGCATCGACGATCATCTTCGTCAATCATTTTATTTGCAGAATCTCGATCTCCATTTTCATAGATTAGATCTGTTTCTATTAAAGATGTATCTGAGTTATTAATGTGGAAACTATCATTATGGCCATGCATTAGAGAATTAAATAGTTCGGTGGTATTTAAAAGTGTATTGTCCATTAAGCCATTGTTCTCAATTCCGTTACTGTAGTTTGTAGGCTCAAATTTATTTTGAGATATTTTTTCTCTAAATTTTTTTAATTCATTTTCCAAATAATTCGTTTCAGCCGAAATATTATGCTCTTTTATTTTATCTAGTTGGAGTTTATTAAAAGAATTTCCATATGTCGTCACATTTGTATTAGGTTTCTGGCTTTTTCTTATCTAGAATAAATGCAAATATTCAATTTAAATATTTAACTAATTTTATTAAATACTAATAGTTTAATATTACACTTTCATGTCTTAATTCCATAACAATTGCTGGATCCAATCGTATTCGTTTAGTGATATCACAAGTCATGGATTTTAAATGATGGTTGGTAACAAAATTTATATTAAAAAATCTTTTCACAATGTCCGTTGTTACATTGATGGAATTTATGTGTTTTCTCCTTATTCGATCCCATCTACTGTCTCTGGATTTAGTAAATTTAACAGTCTTTTTATTGGGCTCCATTTATAGATATAAAAATTAGAAATATGTAAGCAATATTGATAATATAGAGTAGCTTTTCTTTCAATATCCAAAAAGACGAAATCAGTGAAACTATTTACACATGCCTTCAACTGAGGGTTCGGTATTTAGTTCTGGCATAAAGCCAATGCTAAATTTTGGCCACTAAGCAAATACCTAATACCTAAAAATGTTATATTATAATAAAATTATATATATTTTAATTAAACTAGTCACATAAAAAATACGAATACAAACTTCTACAGTTTATAAAAACTTAACTTATGTTTCTGTAAAAACTAAACAGCTAACGTCTCCATAGTAACATATGGAGGTATACGAGGGTGCGCTAAATCTATTTTTTTTTCTGTTCTGAACATTGGTGAGATAATATATAATTTTCACAAAGAAAAGTTTTAATAAATTTTATTATTATGGGTCGTTCGCACACACGTTCACTTATAAGTTTGTTTTATTTTTGATAGGTATACGACCTTTTTTATTCCCAGAGTCGATAATTTCTGAACAACCTCATCTATTCTATGTACTTTTTGAATTTAGTGATTTTGAACATCATTTCTTTAGCTTTATTACTAGTGATGTGTACTATTTCGGTACAGGGATGCCAGACGTCCCCTTTTGAGGTGGACAGTCCCCAATTAGTCTCAAAATCCCCGCGTCCTCATTCTACAATAAAATGTCCCCCTTTGCAAAAAAATTATTAAGGGAACCAACAACCAAGATAATAGATACTTTGTGGCATATCTTGCTTTCCTTACTGGACTTGGGCCATTTTCAAAATAAACGATTAATGATTTGACTGAAAGTATGTAATTTTCTAATTTTATTTGTCTAATTTGTCTAAAATAAATTGAAATTTAATATACGCTCTTATTAAAATATGAATTTTGATCTTACAGATTAATCCAAGTTGTGTTCATTTGGTCTTTTGCTTTTTGCTTTCGTTCCCCCGGGGGATTTTGAAAATCTGGCAACCCTGTCCAAGTACTCAATAAACGTACGAATAGTATTCAACTTAATTATGGATTTATGGATTACGGATAACAATTTTCAGTGATATTTTATTAAAAAACCACAAAAAATCCCCTATTTGTTGCCTTATGGTCTTCTCGGTTTCAGCTGTTTTTTTACATCAAGTATTTTGGGCGCTTTTTTTAAAAAATTTTTTTGAAAGTATTCGGGTACCCACGAATCCCAAAAGTATCGAATTTGCACATCAATAGTCATTACAAGAACAATGGATTTGCTAAAAAATATTGGTTTTAACTTTAGTTAAAATTCAAATTATAAAAACGGCCGGTATCTGATTTGAACAAATGAAACTGCGGCGGCTCAACATATTCATGTACGCTCGCTACACTATAAGGGCCATTATAAATTGTTACATTGTTTTTGCTAATTAAAAATATTTATGCTGAAAAAAACCTGTCAAAATCATTTCTCTTCTTATTTCCCGTTTAAAATTTCAAAATTTCACTGATTTTCTCGTTGTTTGAAAGCAAAAAAGGGTTTGTGTTTTAGTTTACAAATAGAAACCTTCTTTTAATGTTTAAAAAAAACTAAGGTTGTCAACAATTTGCGGACCAAACCACGTGATTTTATGTAGGAAAAACACGCCATCTAGAGTGGAAAATTTAAAGCAAAACATTCTATCAACTTTTTTTTTTGTTTCCGTCGTCAGTCTTCGCGTGTCGTATAGTTTTTAATCCTTTGTGATTTTAAATTAAAGAAAAATCCAATATGCGATAATTTAATATTTATTACATTATATGCAACAACAAAATTGGATTGATTTGTGCAGCATAAAATATGTTGTACATAAAGGAAAAAATCTTAAAAATTATACGATTTTAGTGATTAAATATGGCTACGCTAATCAGTTTAAAACCAAATAATATGAATGTTGTACATATGCAGCAAAATCAACTTACACGGTCGCTTGAGCGAATATTGGAGGATGCACATTTAAGTGGTGAATTAAAATTGAGTGGAAGAAAATTAAAAGAATTTCCAAAAGTAGCCGGAAAATATAACTTAGGTGATACAGTTATAGCAGGTAAATTTTATTGATTTTATGTATTTTCATAAAACGAATGGCATCAAATAAAACTTCTTTTCGTTTTGAAGTTTTTTCTAAAATGTCAGCATTTATCCTATTTTGCCTGTTTAATTGATAAAAATTTATAGGCAAGTATGCTTACCTACCTTCTTACTAAAAAAAAATCAAACAATTTTATTTTGCATTGTTGTTTACAGCTTAATATTCTAAACACATTCTCATTTATTATACTATTTATTAACTTTGTATTCGTATCAATGTGTTTTTATATACAGATGTGAAATCTAATATTTACAGCTCATAACTTATTTTAACGCAATTTTATTTATAAGATGCTCTTTCAACACAAAATGTTATTAATAGGTAGTAGAGAAAGATTGCACAATGAAAACATGCAGTTGGTTGATGGATAATATTTTTACAAAATTGTATAATTACCCGTGACAACGATAAAGATCACTCTACCGGCGCGGCATAGCCCCACAATAGATAAATCAGGTAGAAGAGAAGTCCTCTGATTTTGTTTATAATAAGATTGAACACTTTTATTTTCATGAGTCATGAGTATTTAGTAAGTTTGAAGCTATATGTATGGGCGTTGATAACATTTCACTTAGATTTTTTAAGTTAATTTTTCCTTCATTCGGATGGTAATTTTTTCTATTTAATTCAAATTGTCTAAATTGCGATTGATGTTTCGATTAAAGTTTTTCAAGATTCTACCCTTGTATCTCTTTTGATTGTCTATGGTATTTAGTCTGTATTACATATTGTAGTCAATGTATCTGAAAAATAAAACCAAAGATACAAATAACCCTGAAATACCTACATATCTATGTAAATGGCACATAAGTATTCTACGGAATAAATAAAATGAATAAGTGAATATGAAAGGACTTCACTCTGTTAATGGTGAAAATACTCATCGAAATTCATGCTTGCGTAACATTTAATCCCGACCAGATATTTCCACTCTGCACAGAACAGTCTAAATCTAAACAGTTTGCTTTCTCAATCGATAAATTATTGCAGGAAAACATTGATAGGAACTTCAGTGAAATTATTTCCATCCCATTAGACATGGAGGCTTTGTCTGAAGTGGTTGAGCGCTTATACAGTAAAATCCTAGCTAAATGGACATGTACTGGGAAAGTATCCCAAGACAAACAAAAGCGAAAAAATATATATTCGTAATAATGATCTTAGATATGCCATATACGCAGTGTATATGTCATGTCTAACTTATTGAACAACGGTTCTATGAAAATAATTTTTGAAATGCGCAACTTTTTTTCAAGTCTTGAATTAATATTTCAGCTATAGGTACATCGCTAGGGGACACATTCCAGTTGACAGAGTAATTGATGGCAATATGATTTAGTAAATATACCAAAGCTCATTTAATTTGTTATTGCTTCAGTTAAACACTATTCAAGAACATACATGTGTAGATAAACCAAGGTCATATTATTTTCATTTTTTATGGCAGTGAATTTTGTTTCGTTTGTATGACAACATTTTTATATGAGTAAACTAAGTACTAACAACCGTATACATTGAATCCAATATTTACGATGGCATCCTATTTGAAAATTAAACAAAAAACTAATCAAATCAATATCATCAAATTGCTCTCTTTAATTACAGACTTATCTAGAAATCGATTTTGTGAGCTTCCAGAAGATGTGACTAACTTCCCTTTCCTTGAAACACTTCTTGTGTATCATAACACACTTCGAACAATACCAGAATCCATACGAAGTCTATATTCATTGTCTTACTTAGATTTAAGGTAAACAATAACCGGGAGGAGAAAAATATAACAAATATTTTTTTAAAAAAAACACAATAACAATAATTATTTATAGAAGTAATCAATTATCCGCACTACCACGAGAAATATGTGTGCTACCACTACAAGTGCTTTTAGTATCAAATAATCGCTTAATATCGTTGCCCGAGGAATTAGGACGAATGGACAATTTAACAGAGTTGGATGCAGCGTGCAATCAAATTACACATTTACCAACTAGAATGAGCGATTTAAAAAATCTGAAATCATTGTCATTGCGAAGTAATAATTTA
The DNA here is from genome assembly GCA_026745375.1 of Platyura marginata. Classification (NCBI taxonomy): domain Eukaryota; kingdom Metazoa; phylum Arthropoda; class Insecta; order Diptera; family Keroplatidae; genus Platyura; species Platyura marginata. Next base: position 12,623 of record JANSTT010019288.1, read on the forward strand.
GTTTATTTACCTAGAGGTTAGTAGTCATAACCTTATTTCTGTGATTTATATTATTTTAATGTGTGGATAATAATATTTAGAAATAAAATATTTAAATTTGGTTTTCCTGGACGTGAGTTGTAATCGAATTGCAACCCTTCCCGTAGAATTAAGACTTATTACATCTTTGGTTAATTTGGAATTACAAAATAACCCATTGACCTCGCCTCCTGCTAGTGTAAGATAGTTGTGTTTTTTTTCGATTTTTAATTTTGTATACATACAAACAATTTCTAATATACATATAATTTTTAGTTGTGTGTACGAGGTTTAGTACACGTTTTTAAGTATTTGGAAACAATGGCTGTTAAAGAGGAAAAAACAAAATCTGGTGGACATTTTGATGGACATGCAACATTACGTCGAACAATACCGAACAAACAAAATTACAATGCATTTGATATTGAAAAAATTAAAAGACAAAATACAGACTCTGGATATAGTTCCTGTGATGTACAGGAAAAGAATTGGGCACCTGATGTAGCACAAGACAATAATTGGCCTTCATCCCCATTGCACATCTGTACCGAACATAATAATCAGTTGGTGCAAAGTAATTCATCAACACCGTTAGAATCGCCAGTCAATGCCACTGGGTATGATAATGTGATTTTAGAAAAAGACTTACGAAGGTCTATTACACCAACGAATACAGTCCAGAAACAAAGTTATAGCAACGATAGTCATAATAATAGGTTTGGGAATTTTTAACGTTAATCATAATTTTATTTATTCAATAATTGGATACTTTTTAGTAATGATACATCTCCAGACGGGGATTCAAATTCAAATAGTCCAAAAACAGACGATAAATTGAAGTCGTTTGGAAATGTTCAAACATATAGGTGAGTTTATCATAGTTGTGCCCGGTTTTGCTCAATTGACTCATTTTCTTACCTTCTCTTTCCAATCTTCAGCCTTTCCCTCATGGTTTATTTTCAACCCAAAACAGACATTTACGCTTTTAATCTCGTTCTTTAAATTTAGCAATAACACAAGTTCAAGCCTTTAACTAATCTTGTTTTTAACAAACATTAATTATATTGTATATATTACATTTCTCAGAGAATATAAAGAAGCGCTACGACAACAACGGAATCAAGATTCGTCAGCTATATATCGACCAAAAGATTATTCTCCATCAACAAATGGAAATGGCTCTTGTAGCAATAAGTCACAAACGTTATCGCCAACATTGTGTAATAGCAATCATAATTCTCCAAATTGTCTTCATAGAAAAACAGTTAATTTCGAAGCAATATCACCTAATCAAAACGGACATGGTCTGGCGACGTTAAATAATGAAATTTCTGCCAGCAAAGTAGAAGATCCGTCATCCGTTATACATAACAAAAAACCGGTACAGAAAGTGACACCATCTCGAAATACAAATGTCACTTCACATAAAAGTTCTACATTTACAAATGGAAATAATACAACGAATAATGAGTATGATGCTTATGTTAAACCTACTAGTCCAACAAATTCAGGTAGTGGCATGTATTCGAATACAATGCCGGCATCTACTCAAAGTATGCACAAAATAGCATCAACTAAAAGTGGTCCAAAACCAAATAGGTAAGCTAATAATGGAATAGAAGTAAGAATAATTTTATAATATTAATATTAAATTTACAGAAGTGTTTCGTGGAATCGAGATATACCTGCAGAAAAATTGAGCTTTACAATGCGAAGGGAATTTGACAAACAAAAAGAGGAATCGGAATTAATCGATCAACTAAGAAATGTAAAAATACATTGAAGTGCAATATTTTTATTATTAACTATTTAATTATATACTAGATTATTGAAAGTCGCCTTAAAATGTCTCTTCCGAAAGACATTGCGTCAGCGTTATGCGATGGTGTAGTATTGTGTCATTTAGCCAATCACGTTAGACCAAGATCAGTTGGTAGTATTCATGTTCCATCGCCTGCAGTGGTACGTCATTAATATATTATATTAGTATAAAAAATTAATTGTTTTTTTTTTTAGCCAAAATTAACAATGGCAAGATGTCGGAGAAATGTTGACAATTTTCTAAATGCATGTCGAAGTATTGGAGTAGATGAGGTAAGGTTTTTTTTTTATTTACAGCTAATTTTCATTTTGGTTGATTGAGTAATATTTTGAATTCGAGTTTTGATTGTAACTCTTCAGTAGTCGCCGTTTTAGTCGTGTGGAATAATATATGTAGACAATTGAATGTTTTTTTTTTGTTGGTGTCTAATTTTATAACAATTGAACACAGACTTAAAATTGTGGCGCTAGCATGCACCTCTAAAGATAAATTTAAAAAAAAGATAAGCTTATAGCGCGCCACTGCTGAAGGGTTTCATTTAGCTGCAAAGTTAAATAATCTGTCTTTAAGTTAGAAAATATAAATATAGCTAATTTAATAAAAATCTTTTAAAAAACGCTTTATATAACAAATTAGTTTTCGTTCTTATATGGTAACTTAAAGCTTTTTCATTCGTACAGCTTTCGGTAATAACTTCAAAAAAATTGCTTTTAATTTTAGAGGGAAACAAACTTAATCGTTAATCTTGACACTACTTTATTTTAAGGTCTATAATTGAAGCGTCTTTGATTTTAAAGGCCTAAAGTTTTATGTTTAAGCTGAAAATACGTCAATAGATGATAAAATAAAATTTTTGTGAGAATATAATAAATTTTGAAAACCGATACAGAATGTGGGATAGCAAATAAAATAAAAATAATATGCATTTCATGTCGCCTTTAATTTTGGCCGATCAAAATATCAATTTTTGACTCGTATTAACGTCCTCTATTAATATTTTGTATTATAATTGTTACAACATTAATATAAATAAAGCGTTTTTCTAAAATTTTCTCTTAAATTGGCCATATTTGTATTTAATGTTCTACAGTCGAATGTATAAAGATTTTGATATATTTAAAAAAAAACCTCATTGATCTTGATGTTTGTTCGTATCATATCAATCGTTTTCCATCATTTCCCAACAAAGTAAGTCGCTCGAGAAATTTGTTCTACAATGTAATGAAGATAGCAATCAAGGTTGTTCACAACTTGCCTCCTAAATTATAAATATGAATTGTGTTGTAAAACCGCCTTAAGCAGAATAAAATTTGAGATAATTATTAGAGGTCAAGTGATAAAGAATTTAGTGCACGAATTGTTTTTGAGATGTATGGATGGTATTATTATTAATTAGAAAAAAAAAAAACAAAAAAATATGATTTACCACACAACATTTGATTTTTCATGGGGGGAGGGGGTGCCTTCAGAGTAATGTTTTAAGGCTTTCAGTCACAGTCTTTGAGTCACAATAGTTTGGGAAATGCTGTTTTAATTTATAAAATATTAAAATTTATACATTTAACTGTAAATTCAATGTGCAAAATTGTTGCTATTCACATTTTTATATATTTTTTTGAATACAGTACACATAATAACAATAATATACATGTCACTAAGTACTAAGTTTTTGCATGTTTGCATGAATATTTCAAATATTTCCAAGTGCAGTAATAGCATTTTTTTCAACAAGACAACCTTACACAAAAATAATGTTATTCTGGTGATAATCTCACAAATGATATCTAAATGTAAACCTAAATGTACAAAAAAGCACAATGTAACATTTTGCACATTGAAAGGATATTACAAAATTTTTCTCAATTTAATTTAGTATTTAATGTAAAATTCTTAAAACTGCTAACTCGACTGTTGTTTTGGTGTTGGTTGCAGGAGTTGATATGCTCCTGTGCAGACATTGTACCATCAGACGAAACACCAAATGCAAATCAACCAAATCTTGTGGCCTTGTATCGAACGGTTGCGGCCTTACATAATATGATGATTTATCAGACGAAGAATACTGCAACTGCAACTAACACCAAAACAGCAATGGAGAATATGCTTGAAAAACCATCAACCACCGATGTCATCAATAATCATCATAAGTATAGTTTAGATGAAAGTTCTTTATATAATAATAATATTCAAAATTATGACTTTTATAATATTGAAGTTTTACATGACAATGATATTAGTTGTAATGAAAATGTTATAAAAAAACGGCCTGAAGCATCACCGAAAACTGGCGATGCTCGAAAGACACCAAATACATTAGATTTATCGTCATCGGCGAAAAAACGAAAATTATCGAATGTCAAAAGAAATCTCACACAAAAGACTGGTAAATATGATAATTTTTTATTAAATGGCATTATCGAAGAATGTGAATATGACAGTGATATTGGTAAATTCAATTGCAAAATCGATTCGGACAATAGCAGTGGATCATTTGATTTTGGCGATGTAATTACACCAAAAAATTCATTTACATCAATTAATATAAAAAGTACTGATACTGAAGAAGTTACATTTGAAACGAAAACAGGGATATCTAGGAATGAAACATTTTTGAAACAGATCGAATTTTTTGAAAATAATGGAAAATGTGCGGACAATAAAATTGCCAGCATCAGAAATGTTAATAATAATAATAATAATAATAATAATAATGAAAATCATCATATGTCAACCATATTATGTTTAACCGCATTTGTACTTACATTTGTTATATTAGTTACATTTGAAATACCTTGAGAAGCTTTTTATATAAAATGTTTTATTTGCACAAGTGCTATTATATACAAATACATTTATATGAACTGATTACCAGTTACCAAATAATATCCATAAATTCCATTTAAAGTATTGTATACCTTTATAGAAGCTAATTAAGTAGTTAATCAGTTAGTTTTTACCATTGTTGCACATGCCAAACTTAAACACATATATACATACATTATATGCACTTAATTAATTATATATACATATATTCATTGAAACAGAAGCTATTCTCAAGAAATATGAAATATTTATTTTATTTATTGTATTTACACGTATTTCTTATTTATTTTCGTATTTATTTTACATTTAAGAGAATTTAAGAAGAATAATTAAGTTTATATCGGTGAAAATTAAGTCGAAAACATATTCATTGATATTTTGAAATTACCATTTTATTTGAGGTTTTTAGAAGGTTTTTTTTTATTATGTTATGCTACGTTTAAAAAATCCAACTTTTTTTTTCTAATAAAATAAAAATAAACTGCCAAACACTAAAATTGTCATATATTGATAATGAATTAAAACTGAATTGCAAGCATTTGTCTAAACTTTGGGGGTCTTAAAATGCTCAAAGTGAAACATTTCGATAAAATACCCAAAACGAATAATTTTTCAAAGTTGTTGCCAACTCATGATCAACTAAAATGACAAAAAATGATGAAAATTCGGATACATTCAACAATATGACAGAATTGATCTTCTTCAATCACATATTGTTTATCAAATGGGCTGTGGTTAAATTTTATATTCGATGACAACTCGACAGGCCCCCCGCATAGACATTTTTTTTATTGCATTTCGAATATAATAATAGGTAAATTCGGTTTTCCGTGCACAGGTGTAATATTTCGAGAAAAGTTTCAAATTAATACTAATCCAAGTAAGATGTGACTTTTTAATGCTTCGTATCATTCGATGCTAAGTATCATTCGTAAAACCGAGTATACAATGTATGCGTTAAATCTAGTGTATTAAATTACGCACAATGTATTACGATGAGTTTTTTATGTTTGTATTAAAATATTTTGACACTAATGGGTGGAAATCCGCTCATGGGTATCCTTTTGCCCATCGCTGGTCTATGCTCTATGGTTAAAAAAAAACAATTAATTATGATTATAAATTATTATTTAACAACATTAAATTAGTGTTAAATGGTAATTTCCTACCATCTTTGCGTTTGTCATTTTTTTTCTATATAGAATGTCATTCTATATCATTCCATATTGTTTTTATTTTTATTTTTTATAGTTAAACACTGACCAATATTTTTTTTAATTTTATATGCCTTATCATTCCAGTTACGCCAAATCAACAATGCCAAAATATTCAATTTAGTTTATCACTCCTCTTATTTTGGTACTGTTCATAACATTGTTTTTATGTTAGTTCCGGAACATTTTAGTTTCACTTCCACAGACGCCGCTATTACGAATAATTTTTAAATCATCAACTAGTAATAATAATCGGTACTTGTAATAATGACATCTTAATTATTCTGGTAAATTTACTCACCAAATTGGAAGCATATTAAAACAACGTTTTATATTTGGAGGAAACTACGCGATGGAAATGTTCAAAAATGTTAATGTAAAAGTAAATTCGACTTCGCAGCCTACGTACATATTACAGGCTGTTTAATTTTTCTTTAATGCATTTAATAAAAAAAACTAGCTACATAAGCAAAAATAGACATAAACTTTGCATTTGGAAGCGTCAAAAAAGTTTGTTGAACTTAAGAAACCAATGCGTCATTCCACTTATTGTAGTTATACATTGAAAATTGGACAAAAATGTTTATCCTGTGAGCTTGCCTGATATATTAGTACCAGAGAGTGAAGCCAGAACTGAACAAAAAATCGAAATTGACTCTCTGATTAGTGCATACAGCATACAGTTAACATCATATACTTACATATCACCATTTTTGTATAGTAATTAAAAATTAGCTTTTACATGTTCAGAGCCAATTTTTCAGAATTTTAATACAAACATTGACTGTTTTTGTGTCTTCATTTATTTTAACCAAGAACCAACGTTATTCATCTAATTATAGATAACATTTTAACAAAAACATGTTTCATGTAGATGCTAAAAGACTTTTGGTTACAATTACGCTATCTAACAGACGTTAAAGGCCACGTATACCAAAAATTTAATTAGCTTACCTTTTCCCAAAAATTTATATTTATGTATGGCATAATGTAGGTGTCAAGCAAACTTACCTCAATAACAAGGGCGGTGGGAGTATTTTATTTTTACAAAATGTCGAGAAAACTATTAAAGTATTCAACTCTAAACACTTCACGTCTATTTTTCCAATGAATGATTAAAATATTTTAACAATTACGGAAGTGACGGTGATTATATGTACAGGTAACCTTCGTATAATGCGGAGGTTAGGTTCCACAAAAATGCCGCGTTATACTAGATAAGGGGGGACCAATAGAAAAAGTAGGATTACGTTCCAAATCAAATAAAAACGCTATTTTTTCAATTAGTTAAAAAGAAATTCAACTGTTAAATTTCAGTGGAATTAGAATATTTTAAGTGAAAATATCAATATTTGGAAATTTCAAGACCGTGTTGTAGCGAAAACGTGTTATAGAAGTACCGCGTTATACGAAGATTACCTGTACATATAGTACGATTTCAAGAGATTCCTTGCATAGACAAAAATGTACCCCACGCCAATTAATTACCTAGGTCTATTTATTTAGAAGAAGCTATTAGTATTAACTTACTTTTTAAGGATGAACAGGTATCTTAATTTACTTACTTAATATATTTTATCTAAGAAGGATAGTAATTGTAGTATTATTTTTTACTTAATAAATGTATAATCTTCATAATTTTTAAAATATGTAATTTCTGCCTTATTGATATAGCCAGCATTTGTATACTTTTGTTGATAAATATTAAAAGTATTTAAACTATATGTTTATCATACACATACATACATATATTGTAAACAAATTAAATCAATATGTATTTTCTACATAATATACTTATATTATATAGCTGTATTAAAAAAAAAATTGAATTCTTATTTTCTATCTACAATAACTCGCCATAATCAAACTGAATCATTCAGTAATCATTTAAATATCACCAGTAGATGATTGTGTAGACTGCACTGTATTAATTAACTTTTAAATTTGAATAACATTGAAAACAGAAGACGCTGAATGTCTATATATAACGTTGCAGATATAGTGGTCTAAAGCCGATCTGGTTCGAGCTTTAAAATTTTGCGACTTATAATTAAAATGCTTAGATAATAATTAAATTAAAATCAAAATATGTAGATTTAATTATTTCTGACAGCGAGACCGGGAGTGACGATAAAAGCTGACAATTTATTTCATCAAAACAATATCTTTGATTATTAAGTAGTCAGCTCTGTTCGAAAACTAGTAACATTGAAAAATTCGCCTTAAAAGATTGGAATAATATAGTATTTATTTGTTAAAGATCTCATCTACGCATTTTAAATCAAAATATCGTAAATACATTCTACGGCGTCTTCATCCGTTCTTAACATTATAAAAACAAAAACGTGTTGAACTAGTGATTCGATATTTTGAACAAAATGATAATTCAGATTATGTAGGTATGTGAGCAAAATTTGCCCTCGCTCGCACTAACATTTAATTGTTTTTTTTTTATAAAATGTCTGTTTTTCTTATTTAAATGCTAAAACTTAAGATAATATAATTTCGTTAATTTTCATTTCCTTTAAAATAAACATAATAACCAAATTTTATGTTCTAGAAACTTATATGCTGTTCAGCTGACGTTTTGGAAGGAAAAGGTGTTGTACAAGTAGCTATTACTGTATGTGAACTATTACGATTTCACAATCAAACGATTAAGTCACCAACCAGAGGTCTCACCAAAACTAATGGAACATTAGCTCAGTAACATAATAATGAATTAGCTAATCGGCTATGAGACAGTTCGCAATAATTGACATTTTTGAATTACTCGGGTACGTACATAGTTTTAAGTAGACATTTTAACTAATATTTTAAAGTAGTGTACAATGTGTGTGTATACATTCTGAAGGTACAAATAACGGCACACGCTGGCTGTAAGAAATACTTTTTTTTTTAAGTTTTAATTATGGTTACAACTTTACTTATAATCAATGGACTGTATCTCTATTGATATCTTAACACATTGCTGTCGGAACACGTAAAAATACGTTTTTCGCAAACTGTAGGTAGAATGCATCGGCACAAAACGCCCGACCACAATGTGTTAAATGACTATACGACTATATCTGATTAATTGCAGTTTTCACATAAAAAAAACAAAATGTACAGCGTATCAGCAAGAATGCAAAACCAAATCAAGATTGTCAAAGTTGATATTTTTGGCCAGCAACCATCAAAAAAGTGGTTCTATCGAAATGATTACATTTTTTTTTTTTTTTAAACAGTTCTACACTACAAAACTGCCCCAAACTTTAGATACAGATAATTTATATCTGAAATTTAACAATTTTAATTTAACCATTCAATTAAACTTAAAAAAATATATGATAGTCTTACAGTTGAACGGTTAGGTAATGTATTGCCCATTGTAAAGGTGGAACTCAGTAAACGCAATTAAAAAATTGTTAAATAGTTAATTTTTTTGTAGTTAATGAGTTTATCCTCTATAACGAACGATGATGCACACATATACAAATGTTATACAATACATATAAGAAATGCTGAAACTTTAAAACTTGTCAAATATAAATATAATACTAATACTAACGCAAATACAAAATGAATTGGCCTATTTGAAATCGAACGTAGATATTTTAAAAGAGACTTCATACAATATTTTTTTATAACAATGTTGTAATGTTAAAAAAAATAGTGGTTCAATCGAAATCTAATTTATATTCAATGATAAGGTTTCCAGTTATGTAGTGCGAAAGAAATTTATTGCTTAAATTAAAACAAAATGAATCATAACATGTTTAGGTACCTAACACCAACAAACAGAACGATCCTTTAAATTTGTCTATATATTTTTAAGAGGTTTTGTAGATCAAACGTTCATTTACAAATGAACATTATTTTTTATAGACTTAGGTATTTGTGTTTATATAGACATCAAAATGGTCTGTTCTGTGGTGGAATACCTAAAACGATACACTAATTTAATTATAAACTTTTATGAATATAGTTATTATGTAAGTGATACAGCACTCAGTGAAATTGTAAAGCATCAAAATCTTTTTTTTTTAATATGTTTATTTAGGTTTTTAACTAGTTACATATTTAGGTTATTAGAGCGAGCAAAAAAGACAATTGAAATAGATTCGGATCTATAGTTTCTAGGCAAACTTCTGTGGCGGGGATCACTTTAAGCAAAGACACTCACTCCTTCATCAAACATGCTTAATATATAAAATTAAGGTTTTCACCCACTATATGAAGAGACTAGAGACTAGAACCTATCTTAGTAAAATGTATCGCAAAGTGTGATTGAGTCAATTAAGATTGGGACGCATTGATAAGCGAGTTGGGTACGAGTTGGGCTCAATCGACCATTAGCTTCAGTATACTCTTCTGTTGAATGTCACTTATAAATGAAAACAACAATTTTTCAATCTAAATTGTTGCATTTATCGCTTGTGGATATTTTTCTTTCGTTATTAGCTCTTATCTTATTGCCATTAACACTCATTATATGATTAAATAATTAACTATGGTATATAATACAATAAACATATACATATTATGTATGTGTGTATCTATGCATATTAAAATTTATTAAACAATTGCTAATATTCTGGTAAATTTACTCACAAAATTGTTACCGACCATAAATTAAGAATATTTAGATAAAAATATAAAAAAATATATTGGCAATCTCCATTTAAATAAATACTCATACTAAATTTTGTGCGTAAATTTACGTGAATTGAATGTCAGATGATCAGAGGATTTTCAATGATTAACAGTGATCCCTCCCTTAACGGACAATAATGCGGACAATAAAAGTACGACGGAGCAAATCTCCTAGTAGTTTTCTCTCTCTCTCTCAATGAAGGGCACCCCCTAGAGCGGACGCGAACAAATTTAAATATATTTCAGACGAATAAATGTTGTTTAAAATTTAAAATTACCGTAAAAAAAGAAACAAATTCAAATCATTATTTAAATGCATAGGACATGACACCATTAGCGTCAATTTCATTTGACAATACTCTTTCTTGGTTGAAAAAAGAAAAATATTGTTTTGTTTTCGGAGTTTTAAGTTAAAAAAAAGTATCCGCCCAAGGCAAGGAGCATTTTATTTCTATACTAGCGACAGTATTATCAATTAAAAAAAAATTTGAAATTACATTAAGAAAATGTAAAAAAGTTAACATAATTTCTCGCATATTAGTAAAGCTCAAATATTTACATGTACTTAAATTAAAAAAAAAAAAATTATGTAATGTGTTAAATAATCTGCATAATGTACGTACATTTAGCAATTAATTTCATTTGCACACATAACTACTCGTACTTTCATAGTTCACTATTCGCGCTCCATTTATACTTTTAATTGACATTATAATGATAAAATTATAGATCTCATACTCAATTTAGAAAAAAAATTACTAAAATTAAAAGACAAGCCATATATAATAATATTTTATATAATAGTGAAGGTGCCAAAGAATTATGAACAAAACGGAATGGACTGAATTATAATTATTATTATAAATAATTAAAAAGCCTTTCCTGACATTTTTTTTTTTTTTTTTTTTAATGGAAAACATGACGAACAATTTTGTTTGATCTAGTCACAATCGGAACAATTTTCATATTGACATAATAAATTATTTGTATTTGTATATAAAACTAAATTAAGTTTATTGAGATGTTTCTTTTAGAAAATTATCATTAACACAATTATTATCTTAAAATCAAATAAGTGCATGCAATAATATTCAATATAATTGTATTTCATTTTTAACTTATTTTGTGAAAATACATAAGTTATTTATATGGAGAAACATATAATTTTATTTATTTGATTGAATGAAGGATGTATGAAATGAAATGAATGGTACAAAATTGAAGTGCTATCAATTATATGTAATATAAATTATTTTACTGTAAATACAGAAAATGGGAAATTGATGCTAAGCGATTTCGACAAAATATTAATATAATCAACGTCGCCAAACACTTTTGCATTCGCAGTTCGCACCTATATTTACAAGACAGCGTTTTTCAAATAACACCATTGCTCTGTATGTAAATGTAGTTTGTGTGGTGCAGTTCAGTATCACCAATTTGATGGAAATGACTATACCTTACTATAAAAAATTATGTAAAAATTCTAGAATAATGACTTTTGTTTTATGTCATTTTGCTAGTAAAACAAGGTTATTTCGCAATGTTTATTAAATGGCGTGGGGTGTGTGCTTAATTTTTCAAGCATACACCTACATAATATTATAAGACAAAAGTCTTAATTACGGCCGTCATGCAGAGATACAATACAGAATTTGAAATGAAAAATAAAAATCTCATTTAAATATTTTATTAAAAATTATTTGCAACTTTAAATATATAAAATATATAAAAACATAGAACTACCAATTCTTAAAAAAATAAATTAATATTTATATGGTGTAAAGTTTAAATGGGTTTTAACAAATCGACTAACGTACTGTACAGCCATATACTGTGAACCACTTCCTGACAAACGAATTTTTATCATATAAAAACCACTAACAGTGAACAGCACATAGTACAATAATAGTGCAACAAGAGCCACAAAATAGTTAGCCTCATTAAATCCAAGAATTGTTTTTAGAAATTCAGCATTTGTAAACAAACAAAATTGTTCTGTATCAGGACATATTGTATCACCCCGATCGTATCCATACATGGCATCTATTAAACCTTCTAAACCATATCTAACATAACTGAATGACATAATGATCTTCATGTAAGACGGTATTTCTATGTCTTTGCCAAAACCCATTCCATATACAGCCAACAACATTAATGGTACCGTTAAAACTGGTCCAACAAACATTGCGTTCTATAAATACTGCTAATTAGTTTTATTGGATCAAATTATATTAATAATACATACGATTAGGCTGAATCTTGATGCAATTAGTACACCTAAACTTTCAGAAGTTAAGGCAACTAGAATTGAAATTGAGTAGAACATTATCATTCTTTGAAGTTCCAATGGTTGATCAGATATAACGTAAAGTATTGTTACATACGATATAGCTAATGCCAGCTGCATTGGTAATTTTGATACTAACATAGCTAGATAATATGGCCCAAGCCGATACCACTGATTAAAGTGTTCTCGTTTTAATAACTCAATTTCTGATGGAACTTAAAGAATAAATAATTAATCAATTAAATTACCAGACGATTACTTATACCAGATTATTTTATACTAGAGTCGTTCTAATTGATGCTTTATGTTAAGTCGTAAAGTTTTTACACATTTTCTTATTATGTAACAATTGGTTTAAAGGATGCTGATATAAATACGTACCACCAGCAATAATTACTAAGAAAGTATCAATAGATTTTTCAAATAAAGTAGGATAAAACGTTTGACGATCGTCAGCTTGATCGCAAGAATTTGTACAAGAAATTTTTGTTCTTATTAAGAAATTATTGTTCGATCCAATAAAAAGAACAAAAAAATATATATTCTTCACATAAAAATAGAAGATAATGTGAGGAAAAAGCATGACTGGGTCAGAAGTTATTGCCTCTTTAGTATTTTGCGTAACGAGCGTATGAAAATGTGAAAATAAGCTACAATATTTACAATAATCAGTGCAATTATAAAGACCATTCCGAACGACACTAATTATTTGTGATTAGATTTAAATTTAAAACTTACATTGCAACAGAACTGGCATCAATGGATTATATAGAAAGGCAATCATAATTGTGAAGCAAAAACCAAAATTAAATAAAGCTTTCGTGGCATCATTTCCAATTCCTTGATATAAACCGCCAATGACAAATGCCAAAAATAGTGTCATGTAAATTTTAAGTTTCATATAGTTCTGAAAATTATCTTCATTTCAATTATTTTTTGTATATTTATAGGCAGTCTAAGAAGTGTTACGGAATCTCTCCACATTTGTGTAGTTCTGCGACAAAACAATATTTTGAATTGATCCCAATCTGAAGATGCTTTAAAATGCTTTCGATTTATTTCAATTGGAAATTGTTCTATTTCCTTTTGTGATTCGTCTTTTTCTATTTGGCTAACTTTGGTTTCATCCGATATGGTGGGTATCCATCGGGAACACTTTCCATTTTCCATGACAGTTACCATTTTATCGATAAATTCATTGCCATATTCACCCGAAGACACCTCAATTGCTAAAATTCCAATAAATTGTTATAAATATTTTTTAAGTAATAAAAATGAAATCATACCAAAATCAGCCGGATTATATGTAAGTGGACAATTAAGACCAAGCGATTGCATAAATGCAACAATATTCGATCCACGTCCTTGATAGGCACATTGTCCATTTGCAATTACATAAACGTTATCGAACATTTGAAATATTTTTGCTGATGGTGTATGAATTGAACATACAACAGTTCGTCCGCCATGGGCTATTCGATGTAACAATGAAATACATTGTGAACCGGAAATGTCATCTAATCCTCTAAATAAAAATAAAAAAATGGAATATTATTATGTGTAAAATAGTCTAACTGATTTAGTACCACTAACGTTGTTGGTTCATCTAAGAAAATGATTGGTGGATTATTTACAAGCTCCAGAGCAATAGAGAGTCGTTTTCGTTCACCGCCTGACAATTTGTGTCCCTTGGTGTGGGCGACTTTACTTAATCTTAATAAGTTTAATATTTCTTCTATCTACAATAGAGAATGATTGGTATTAATTTAATTCCTATAAATTACTGCATTGTGAACGCAACCTTAAAGACAGACACTGTAACATAACATCAGTAAGTATATAATCTTTTAAATAAAACTAAAACATAGACTAATTTAACTAAATATTAATAAAGATTACATTCAAATATCTACATACTTATGCACGGAAGGCGAGGAATCCTGGATTAGAATATTATCTATAATGGTACGTTCCATATTTTATGTAATTTTATGAGTTAGTATTACTTTGAAGAACAAATACAAAAATTATCGAAAAAAATGTAAGCAATTTGCAATTTATTTAGAAATTGTACATTTTTAAATTAATTAAAGGACGCCAAAGTGTTTTTGGTGGGTATAACAGAACGTTTGGTGGAATTCTTTTTAACAAATTCAACATTTTTTTATAACAGATCTCCTGATCATATTTAACCGGTAAATGTTGATGCTCTAAATTACCTTAGAGGCAATCTCAAGCGATCTCTTTGTAATCTTATTCGAGGGAGATCCTATATAAGCATGTTTATGCAATTGGGGTTGAAATGGTTAATTAATATTAACAAAAACATACATTACCACTTCATTTTTTTCACATTTATTTAAAGCATTTCCTAATTTAAGATTAGCTGAGATCATCATAGTTTCTCTGACACTTAGCATTGGTTGATATAAGTCTTCTTGCATTATATACCTTGACATTTTACGAAATGTTTTCATGTCTCTAGTTTTTCCATTGATAAGCATACTTCCAGAAATTTCGGGTGTCCTGTAATTAAGTTAGTTTATATGTAACCATATTAATAATTATTAGAATTAATGTACAGTACAGTTCAAAGGGAACGAAAAAAAGACCCAGGGACTTTTATTCGACAAAAAACTTAATAAATTTTGGTAGCTGATAGAGTGCCAATTTTCAGTAACTTATAAAGTGATTTATAAATTATGATTTTTAGGGTTTTTTTCGACAGCTGTCAAAGGATATTTCCCATAGTTCGAATGTGTACAAATCAATGGCCATTTTCCAGAACAGATTAATTAAGTCTCCTTAAGTTCAATCTAAATGTTATACACAATTATGGTAATTTCTCCTTGTAACTTACTCTGGAAGATAACCACATAAATATAAACATCATCCCATCAAATTGAGATACGGTTGTGGCGCTTATATAGTACCTACCTCAGTATCAGAAAACTTAAACTTAATGAACTTAGTGAAATATTAATATTTATAAATTATTAAATTTACCTGAATCCTGTCAGAACATTAAGTAGCGTAGTTTTTCCTGCACCAGACGGTCCCAAAATAGCAGTTAATTCACATGAACGAAAATTTCCACTTATACCTCTTAATAGAACTTTCTTACCTGAAAAAAAGTTAATTTAACTAATCAAAAATGAAAAATGTAGATTTCGTCGTAACTCCTCGTAAAAGAAGAAACGACTGAAATAATTAAATATTTTTGACAATAGATATATTAAGAAAACCTTTTGCATATGCAGAAAATGAAAATTTTTGATTGAGTTTTATACGTTTTCTCTACTCATCAAAAATGTCTTAATTATATGTTCACAAATAATGAAATTTTACTTTTATTCATTTGTTTGAGTTTTGTTGATTTTTTTTTTAAGATAGGTACAATGACCGATGAGTATTCCCTCTGCAGTTAACATTTTTATCACCCTTCACGTACAAAAAATTAAATGAAGCATTTTTGTTGTTCGGTATACACAACGTAAAAGTTTTACTGCTAAATATTTTTATATGGCTGAGAGATAAAAAATAGTTTTTTTTATCTACATATTCTAAAATAAGATAGAAAAATTCTCATTTTGTTTTTATTTTCCATCGACAAGAAAGTCATAAGAACAATTTAGACAAATTTATATTTTCTATAATCCTATACCTAATTTATTAATATAAATAAAGTCCAAACTAAAATATCGATAATTGTAAAATTGTTATAGTTATTAAGTGAAAATTAAAAATAAATTTTATTGAAGAACTTACCATCCTGATCTGGAACTGTATATACCAAATCTTGAAAGTCTATATTAACCTCTGGACATCGTGGTAAATGCTTAAGACCACTTGCTGATACATCATATTTTTCATGTGAGCTAAGACGATCGTCGATACTAATTTCTTCCAACGAACACATTTTAATTATTTTGATATTTCTCTAAATTTATATTTTGTCACTTAGCCCAGTCTATTTTTAGTTCACCTTTTACAATTTAAATTATATAGGCAGTGACCCGATTTATTCATCAATAAATAAATTTACAAGAGACATCGAAAATTCTGTATAAGTAGCCTTTTGTTAAGACTTCAATTTCAATTCTAATTAACATATTAATTTAAGGTTCATCACTTATTCATACATTTGTGTATTCTTTATGCTACGAAGTTAAAAGCTTTAGGTCAGTAGGAAGACGGTAAGTAAAACCAAATTTTTTTGTATTTTTTGCCTTATTCATTTATTTATTTTAATTAGTTATGGGATTAAAATTCAGATATTGTACTAATTGTAGGTTTTTTTTTCACTTTCGCATTATTGTTTAAATAGCTAGAGGTCGCTTCCACAGCTAATCTTGAATTACGTAAATAATCTAATATACAAAAACAATACAATTCTTTGCGACAAATATGTACATTAAATACTGGAAGTGATTTAATTGTTATAAAAGATTTTATCTAAGCAGAAAATTAAAATTCTAAACGCATACGGAAGCTGCAAAATACATTATTAGATAAACGTTGTTTAAATTCTACCTAATATTACAAAAATGTTCATTACATTGTACAAAGAAAAAATAATTATTTATGACTCATGACTCCATAATATATGGAAGGTTACAGTATTCGATTTTAGAATAAATAATTAACAGCAAATTCTGATTTGCATTGATGAATCTAAGCAGTATAGAATATTTTTCATCTCAGATGAAAAATATTCTATACTGCTTACATTCATCATCAATGCAAATCAGAATTTGCTGTTAATTATTTATTCAAAAATAATAATAATATTTCCACTTCACAAGGTTTATTAAGAATGTTGTTCATTGATTGATTATAAAAATTTAATCATTACAAATTGCATTAGGAAAAATTAAGATTCTATAGATAAGACATCATCTACGTGCAGTTTAGACAAACTCATTATAACACTAAACCATCTTTTTCCTATTTCAGCCCAAGGGTCAAAATTTTTCAATAATCGTATATTATTTATAACCAATTAATTAATTCTATTATTCTAAGCCTCACAAAAAATAATATTTTACTAAAATTTGAGTTTGGCCTAGGTTCAATTTCAGTACCTGAAAAAAATGAAATGTTCTATATTTTCTGTCTGGTTTGACCCTACAAAATATATAACACAAACGGCTTGAACTATTTTGACAGTTCTCCATTAAGTGCAATCCGTGCAATCATAAAACATCTTAATTGTATTTTTTTGTAAGTTTTGACATTAAAAGTTGGAAATATTTTTAATCAAAATAGATTAGTTGATCTGTTACTTAAAGAAAAATGATTCATGTTGACTTTGAGATTAAAATTAAATTAATGCAATTCTATAGATTATTTGTTAATTACTATTTTTATTTCACCCGAAAATGACAGCAAACAATGAAAATAATAATAATTCAAAGGGATCAACTATGCATTCAAATTCAGAAATCTATCCATTTGGCAATATAACTATGGAAATGTTTTGTGCAGTCAGAGACAAAGAAGAAGAATTAAGTCGAAAAAATATTTTAGCTATGAATGTTGCCTTTGATCCAATTCAATCCTACGGAACAAATGTAACTGAAGTAGAATTAGATGACGATTATTTATATAGAGGTCGAAGAAGATTTGCACAACCTTCAATTTGCGTTAGAGGAGAAAAATATCCTTTTCAACCAGCATCATATAAATAAATATGTAATACTAAAAGGGTCATGATTAATTCAAAAAAAAAATGTACAACTTAAATAGTTTTTCAACTCAGATGGTTAGTTTTTAATTAATTAAATACTTCCACATAATATCAATTCAATTAAATTCATTTATTCATACTAAATGTACATATATGTATATGAGCATAAGCTCTTTGCGATACATTTTTATTTTCAATTTACGTAGTTATAAATTTATATCATTTCAATTATACAACCCTGAGTTTAAAATGGATATTTGAGGGTTATTCCGGTATTTGTTTCTATTTATCTATCTATATCTAGTATCTCCTTTAAAATGTCGATATTTTCTTTAATTAAAGATTAAATACATATATATGTATGTATGTATAATGATTTTATCAAAACACTCTCACGAAATGAATCCTCACTTTAATTGATTATATTCAATGTTAGATTAGTATTAGAGTAATCGATGGCTATTGGATGTATACAAAGGTGGTTCTAGCAGGGCAAAAAGGGAAGAACCCCGCATGTTATTTCTGTCTGGCACATAAATTGTATTTTACATTATTATATATGATCTTGATTGTATTTAAGAAATATCGATAACAGGCCTATTTACCCTATATAGTCCACCAGTATGTATGTAGATGAATATTCATATACCTACTTAAGTACTTAACCATTCCCGATCCACCAAAGCTCGAACAATAATTTGTATTCTTTTATCACTTCATTTTTATACCCGTATGATGTTAATCAAGGGTATTATAACTTTGGTAAAAAAAATTTCAACACCATTGTCTTTCACGTGAAATTCTAAGTCGAAATATTCATGTCCGTCCGTCCGTGATCAAGATTCCAGCCAAACGGCAAAAGCTAGAAAGCTGAAATTTTAACAGTTCATTATATAGTCCTAGAGTAAGTCCTATTGTTTTTGGAGCAAATCGGACAAAAAATACTGGAGGCTTTGGTATAGTGTACACCTAATTTTGATATAAACCATTCATTTACTCGAAAGGTAGTCGAAATGTAGAAAAAATGAATATGACAACAATTATAGAGAATACAAAAATGAAAATTTCATTCGTAGACCAACAAGTTGTACGACCTACCGTTATGGCGCTGCAATCAATTTTATTGAATTTCTAGGGTTTTTAATCATTTACTTGAAAAGTATTTAGATAACGGAAAAAATAAATATAATAAAAATGATGGAGAATAAAAATGTTGCCCCAGATTCATTTAGAATATATCCCTGAAATGATCCTATATTATTTAGTCCCATAAAAATCCCGCCGGAAAATCTTCAGAAAATCAAGAAAATCTTTTATTTCCAAACTTTTCTTCATTTACTACCAAATTTCTTGATTTATTACCAAAATAAAAAAGAAGAAATTTAAATTTATTTAAAATTAAATGATCTATTGTAATATGGATGTAAAGATCGATGTGATGTAATTGTAGGTAATTATGTAGGTAATATATATAAAAACGGAAACAGTCTGGGGCATTTCTTCCAATTTAGATTAACTTCATACCTAGATAGATTACAATGTAATTATTTTTAATTTATATTGCTAATATTTTGTATATGTAAATGTGGAAGGAAAATGATGATATTTTTTTAATCTTCAGCACGTATAGCTAATTAATAACCTGTAAACGTTTCCATTCTTCTGGGTTTTATTGTATAGCCAGATTCTGAATTACCATTGGTAATTTACCAATATATGTATAGTTACAGTAAAACCTCGTTTAGTCCTTCCTCGATTAATCCTGATTCGATATAACCCGGTCTGTTGAAAGCCTAAAAAAAATGTGGTACTTCCTCTAAATCTATGTTTGTTTGATGCGTTTTTTCTCGTGCATCATGTTCATTAGCAGTGAAACAGTGTCCACACTATTAATACGATTTTAAATGCTGGATAAACCGTTATTAATTTATATAAAATGACCTCGTTTAACGGTATTTCAATTATTATTCTGTCTAGTCTAGGAACCCATCCTAAGCCCTAAGCGAGGTATTACTGTATATATATTTCTTAAATTCACATAAAAGCAATAGTATTTTATAATCACACAATTATTTTCTAATAGCCGACAACTCTTCAACAGTTTATTAATTACTTTTCAACACCATAGTAATAATATTGAACTCTACCGTAATCTTAATAATATGAGAGCAATACTAAATATTTAAGACATACTTGCAATTGCAATAGTTGAAGTTTTTATTATTTATTTATAAATATTTCCATAATATTTGTACATACATATTATATATAAATGTGTATATAATTATGTATATGTGAATAGTTAATTTATTTAATTTTCTATCAATTTGCTAGCATGAAATAATATTTATGAAAATATTACAAATTTTTACCAAAAGCGGTCAAATAGACCGCTCACGATAGATAACTGTGGAGTACATAAGATTATCAGCAAAAACGAAATAAGTATTATAGAAATAGTCGTAAAGTAAGTCGTGGTTGTAAAAAAGGGTCATTTGATCACTCTGGTACGTTTAGTGTTAAGTCTTTTGACGACTATTTCAGCAGTGATCTAAAAATATTATAATGTAGTTATTATTCGTCGTTTAATAATATGTTTTATTCGTTTTAAAATCGTTCTAATGATATCTTATCTCCTGTATCCCTTTTTTTCCCTTCCAAGTCTATTTGCAAAGCATATCGCGAGTTAGTTTAAATAAAAATACAATAGATATTAACAAAAACAGAACAATATTTTTATGATCACGCTCACAATAAGTATGATTTGATATTATAGTCAAAATAGGATCGGCAGATATTCTAACGGAACAACAGATCATCGCAACCGTGCATTAAAAATATGCTTGTTAATTGACCCAAAAATAGTTTTTTTTTAAATCTGTAAAGTCTGTATTATACCATAGCATATAGCAACTTTTTTACATACCTAGTAAGTGCAAAAACGCGATCAATTCCAATCGAATTTAAGTGGCAGGGCAATTTCAGCTGGAAGTTTTGCACTAAAAACGTTAGGTTTTCGTTTTGTTTGCGAACTAGTTGAAGATCAAATATGTATTTATAGGTAAGTAAGGCTATTTTAATTACGCAAACATTTACTTAAATGTCACGTTATATATAAAGTACACAATTGGGAAAAATGTTTAAAACAATAATAAATATAAATCAAAACTAAAGTTAAATGAGACTTCTTAGATAGTTTATCCTTATACCGAAATTTTAGTTAATAGCGTAAGAATGAAAGATAATGGAATATATCCTTTTTAGAATATTATAATTTTTAATTTATGCCTAAAATATTCATTACGCATAAATTAAAATCGACAACTTTAAAAAAACTGTTTTTTATATTTTCTTTTATACTATTTTTTTTAGTCAACTATAAACGAATTCACAACAAACCATTGTTGTTCGTTCATAAGAAGTATTTTTTTCATTTTGGATGTGCCGAACTTTTTTGAATGAACTTTAATAAATCACATTATGACAATGTTCCAACGGCCCAAACTTATAAGTCTTTCTATAACGGAGCGGAGAGGAAACTGTTGAAAATATTTATAGAACATACCAGACCAGAAGTCAAATGTTTTCAGCGAAATAGATATTTATTGTAGAATACCAAATATTAAAAAAACATTTCTAAACGTTTCATAGGTACACATATCAATTCGTTTATGTAGTATTATTAAAAAAAAATAAATTAAAAAATTATATTATAAATTTCATAGTCATTTCTGTAGTACTGAATATAGAGTGATTGACTCTTTCAACGCTTATCATCTTTATTATGGCTCATAACTTATAACTTCGTAGAATGTAGAATTGTAGATCAACACAAGCACGAATGTAAATTGAATTAGTTGAGTTTTACAACTGAATTCAAGATAAATTCTAACTATATATAGAACAAAGTATATGCATATTAAAATATTCAAATTCACTAATTGTTTGTTTTTTTTTTTTAAATTAGGGAGCTTTTCATCATTTTTCACTTTACATTTTCTTCGATATTATTACTGTTTTTTTTTATTTTATGAAAATTGTTAAACAACTATAACAATAAACTACACAAATACAACATTCAAAGCTACACATTGATTATGCGGTTGTTCCGAGACGATAGATATTAGAAGAACTTTTCTATACTGGTGACTATTGTACAACTGTTTTTCCACGGCCTGCAAACAAGAACGAAGCGAAGCACTAAATGAATTTATATTATTTTAAAACATCTATTACTAAACGTTTGTATAGTGTATGTAGCGATGCTATAATACAATGCCCTGCAATGATATGTATATTTTAATGATGTATACGGTGAATGCGCCTGCATTGAACAAATAATGTTTGATGAATGTGACAATGCGGGGCAACGAGATTATCATTTAATAATGTTGATTAGAAAAAACCCTTTTTAGACTGATAACTTTCGTCACCGAATATATGCTCTACTATTTGAATCCTTCAACTTAAGTATGCTGGTCACATCTTCATATCTTGCAAATTCAACATTAATAACACGGAACATCAACAATTGGAAATACTATATCTTAAATGAAAATTTAATTTTAGTTCATACCATTTTTCTAGAGTTTCGTCAATTATATAAGTTAACGTTATCCCGAAGAACTCTTAATTCTGCTTCCAATTCATTTCCCTTGTTTGTAGCTAAACTTACGTTATTTTAGTATCCAGTAATATTTATAATGAGTGAATGCATCTGATTTAGTAGTCTTGAAAGTCATTCAATTTATTTGTCAGATCCTAGCACTTGGTTCATTAAATCAAAACTAACTGTTGCTTCATACTTTCTTAACAATTACACAGAGTGCCATTGAGGAACATAAAGTTGAATAAGTTAACATCATTTTGCTGAGCTAATTAGAAGAATTCTACTGTATTTTATATACATATGAATATACATTGTATTGTAAGCATATTTGTCTATTAGACAATTATAATTAATAGAAAAAAAAATTAAGAAAAATATTAAATAAAAAGTAGACAAATAGTCCGATCATACCTAATGAGTTGTATTATATTATGTAGATATAGATAGAGGCATATACCTCCATATGTATACTCGTACGTGTAAATTCAAACATATGAATGGGTGTATCATAAATTCTTCAGTTAATGATTAAATTCGATTTATTGTAATTGCTGCTTGACATTGTCTACCACCTTGGATTCATTATAATATTCAAAATAAAATCATAAATTTATTGATTAATTTCAAATAATTTAATAGAGATATATCAACAACAACAACAACAACAACAGTTTGTCTTCTATTCCCCCTTAATTCTGCATTTTCATTTTTTTACCGGTAATTAAATAATTAATTAGTGTTAATTAATAATGTCATTACATACTTATTAAAGGTATTCAAAAACGTACATACACGTCATTAATCAAATCAATTACTAGTAGCAATAACTGAGTAGTATAAATGGTTAAAAGCAAAAAAAATTAATTTCTTTATTAGATTAGGTAAAGTTTGCGTATGTATGCACAATTATTTTTAATAATATGAAATTAAAAGAAAAATTACATTATCACAGTTCATTACGTCATAATAATAAGAAAACTTGCTGTGGGTATAAACTAATAACAGATACAATTACAGTTTGACATTATTAAGTGCAGTTAACAAAGCGTAAAATTTTTAATTTTATTATGGAAAAAATATTTTCATTTTCAGAAATTATGCAAAATTCCCTTGGGAAAATTATTGCTTGCTTTTGATTATTATTAATTTGGTCAATTATGTTTATTTGATTGAGTATAACTAGACAGAAACTTATACGTCAACGAAAGTCTTCTAACATACACCGGCGTTCGTTCAAACAACGCTTTCAAGAATTTGATCAATTAGCACCCAATCCGCCCCAATAAGAAATCATTAAAATAACAACAACAACCACAAATATTAACAGATATAGGAATACGAAATTTTTCTTTGAGCATATTTCAATTATATTTATTCAAAACCAATACGTCAACTGTATTTGGCCATCACTTGTTTTCTGTGTATCCACTGTACTTGCTTGCCGAACAAGACGTTTCATTGATTGTCGTCGAAGTCGTGTTAATTCAAGTGGTGTTCTATCCGTATCTGATGATATTGAACATCCACTAACAAGTGGTTCAGACGAATGCATTTCTAATGTTATATCAGATGTATTTTGTACTATTCCATCCAAATCTTCATATGAACCTGTTCGAGAATTGTCTGGCCTGTAAGTTTGTAATTTTATTTATTTTAGCAATTAAGTTACTTAACTGACCTTATGGGAATACAACGAATACATTCATTGTAGGTCCAATCTTTACCAAATTCTTCTCCTTCTTCCAATGTTTGCGGTAATCGATGATGAAGTGTTTCTGGTAAACGTAAACCAGTAAAACCGCCAATAACCGATATACAACCCATTACAACTAAAGGTAATCGTAAATTGTCTTTACCCTGCAAAATCACCATTTGAGAATCTTGAGAATCTTATAAGAACGAAATAATAAATAAATTAAAATATACTAACCAAATAGGTAATAAATGGTATTGCAATTAATCCCATTCCACCAATATAACTTGAAGTTCCAATTCCTATGCCTCTTGCCTGTGTAGGATAAAGTTCTCCAGCAAACGGATAAATAATTAAAAATGATGCTGATATCATAGACTTGGATAACAAAAATAAAATAAGTGTTTGAAGTACAGCATCATTTGGCAGTATGACAGTTATAATGCAACTTATACCACTAAACGAAAAATATTTTTAATTAAGGAATATTGAATTTGGTTATTTCCATTGACTGGAATTTTAGACATAGAAGCTTAGCCAGGCCCGTAACTATACATTTTAGCGTTCAAACAAACAAAATCACGCCCAACTACAAGATAAGAGCTCTTTCTTTTGGCCGTTTATCCTTTCCTCCATGATTTTGCATGAATATACTTTGACTTTAGACTACCTTTTGACTATCAAAAGCCGGAGTCACCATAAATGGAATGTTTTATGCATTTCGGATATTTTTCCAATATTCTTCATGTGTTTATGTGCCCGGTTTTCGTGCTCCATTTATACCTACGGCCCCGCATATGTACGATCAATGGAAAAAAAAACAAATTACCTCGAAATCATTAACAAACACATTGGCCATCTTCTTCCCCATCGATCCATAAGTACCCAACAGCATAAATAACTAGGAATTTCTACGAGAGACGATAAAAAAAAGCTCAAATATTGACTGTTTCCAAGAGATGGCCCATAGTAACTCAATCCCAGATAAACAGTCTCATTTGCAAACCAATTCAACGTTATCAGAAGAGTTTTTAGTCGCATATTTGGAGTTCTATGAATAATTTATAAAAATCTACTTCTATCTCCAATACAAAAAGTATCAAAATATTACTTGCATAAATCTAGGGCGCTTATTGATTTTTCTTTAACCTTTGTTTTCAATTTATTTTTACGCATTCGATCCTCTAACTTTATTCGAAAGCTATCCGGTAACTTTTTACCGTTCGTTTTGGCCATATTTTCAAGTATCTTAAGAGCTTCTTCGAGACGACCCTTAGCCAAAAGCCATCTTGGTGATTCCGGCATAACAATGATATATAGAAAATATAATAAAAACGGCACCGACGTATACAAACACATTTTAACCCAATCTCGCACCAGATACGTTACTCCAGCCAGCATCATTATGCCAAATGTATAGAATGTACATGTGAGAACTGTAACAAATGAACGATAACTGGGACCAACCAATTCCAATGCTAAAAAAAACAATTGTTTTTCCATCGGATAATTCAAATATTGATAACAGACACTACGTTACCAATTATAAACGGAATTTGATATACTGCTGGTATCGTTAAGCCAACTATAATTCGGCTAGTAGTCCACATCCAAAAGTTTGAGCTTAGTGCGGTTAGAAAACTACCAAACAGCAGGGTTGCGAGACAAGAAAAATATGAAAATTTTCGACCAGCACCATCATTCAGCACACCAAACAAATAAACGCCAATCGGTCCTCCAGTATTTAAAGCGGCTAATCCAATTGTTGGATAAATATCTTTATCGCATACAAGATCAAACTAAATATGGTAGAAAAAACGAAATTATAGAAATAGAAAATTGTTTGGATTAATGTGGGACATGATTTTGTAGTATACGTAATTACGTCTTTAACAATTGAAGAGAAAAAATCTGTGGTATTGTACTCCCATCCATCATTGCAATATTCAACTGGCCATGATGCATTTGGAAAAATCATTTCGTCTGTAAATATTTCCTCCCATTGTACAGCGTACCGTGAGCACTGACTGTACTTATTGTTAATCTGAAAATGTATATACACTGATGTTTAAGCAGATCTTTTGACAAAATGACTATAATCACACAATTGTAAGCTAAGAAATGATTACAAATGTTGGGTAACATAAACTATGTGGTCCGAATATGAGGAAAGTAGTAATTGGTACATCATGAATGATTATTTATAATTTCGATATAGCACATGTAACATAAAGAGATTTTTTTGTAGGTATTAGGTTTTTATATGTTAAAAGTCGATCCAAGAATAAAGAGGGCTGACAGTGATACTGATACTCAGACATTTAAACGCGATCAACATTTCGGAACTGACATTGGCGACGAATAGGTCATGTTGAGGAAGGCCAAAAACGATTAGATGATCTGTTAGATTTTGTTTCATTTAGCATTGCGCTAAAAGCGGAAGCATAAATGCGTGCATAGAGATTTTACAAGCAAAATAATATAATACAAATTAATCTGTTATTTTAAAGGTATTAATTTCATAATGCACTTTAAGGAACAGTAAGACATCTTCGACGACGACGACATTGTATGTCAAAAAAAACTATTTAGAGAAATTAGGTAATTTTTTTAAAATATTATAATAAAAAATAATTCAAAGATCTCCAAATGTTTTTTTTTTCTTTTTTTTAAAAAAAAAAAAAATATTCTTACCAAAGGTATCGCGAGGTTTTTTCGTTCTGTGACGCTCATATTTTGTAATTCTGGTACTGCACACCAATAGTCATCCGGAGCATCCGCCATAAAAAGTTGATTAAATGCACAGAAACCACATGGTATGCATGCTGGCAAACATATTAACCATAACAATAGCTTTTGATATCGTCCAAATTCACCAATGTCCGGTAATAAATCATCCAGATCTAATGGTTGCTTCATTGAAAAGAAAATCACTTTGAATTAAATTCGAATATGAATTATATTTATTTCACTGGGAAAATATATTAATTACGTTTATTTCTATAGAACGAACATATACGTACAGAGGCACTTCGACGTCCGTAGCAGAGATGCCAGACGTCCCCCATTAGCCTCAAAATTCCCCCCGTCCTCCTCTACACTAAAATGTCCCCCTTTCCAAAAAAAATTTCTTTAACAAATAAAGAACTTATTTATTGGTGGTTTTACAATGGAACCACTAAGCTTGAAAGGGTTAAGATATGAATTGTGATCTTACAAATTAATCCAAGAATTAAAGTTGTTTTTTTTGCTCTTTCGCTTTTTTCTTCTGTCCCCCCAAGGGAAATCTGGCAACTCTGGTCCGTAAATGCTTGTTATGTGATATACGCAGAACAAATAGCATAACCGATAGATGTACTTCCACAAAATAAAAGTGAGATAATTGGTTGGAAAAAAATGTATCGGAATTTGGGTGTGGCACAGTAACCCATGGTCGCTTGCAAATATTTTATATTTGTCCTCTGTTGACCCAGACATTATTTAACCCTATAACTGTGCTAATTTCATTAAAAACCTTGAGATACTAACTTTGCTTAATGAAAATCACCAGTTTTTTGGCTTCACATATTATTAATAACGTATTTAACATATTATGAACCAATTAAGAGTTATCTGATGAGAAATCAATCGATTCCTATTTTATTAGACATGAACTTGCTGTATAGAGTTATTAACTTTTTTTTTAAACCAATTCAATTTTTTTTTTAATTTTTCAATTAACAACATGACGTTAGGCTTGCAACATTCTAATCCAAAACGTAGGTAATTCTTAAATTAGAAAAGGTTATTTTTCCATATAACTAACTTTCAGTTGTAAATATAAATAAACTACCGAGCTATGTAAGTCTCAGATAGAAGAGGCTTGATAAGAACTTTGTCTAATACATGTACATAATATAAAAGTATTCTGGAACTAGATTCACAATGTAGAACTTTTAATAGAACACTATTATGTACTATAAGATTATGTACATGATACCACAATGTATTATTTCCAAATTAGCTTAGGTATTATGGTGGCACATATATTAATTCACAATGTAGCTGATTTTTATGTTTTTGTAGGTCAATAAATAAACCTTTTATAGGAAAATTATTGTTTTAAGAAAAAAAAACTTTAACTTTGTTATAAACAAAATATAATATAGAAAATATTTGAAAGAAGAACAAATTACTTCATCTTCACTTTTGTCATCCTTCAGCTCCATTATGTGACTATTGCAACCAAAAACTATACGTGAATGCAATTTGCATTAAGGAAACCTTACAATATGCAGATTATACCCACTGTTTTCGCTCGGGTTTTTTTATCATTTGATAATAAAATTGCTTGACTGTACGAGAATTTTAAATAAGTATACCTGTAATACTTAATCGTTACAAAAAAAGTTGTCCTTACCTATTAACATTGTATGAATTTTTCAGGTTTTTTTTTCATAAATTAGCATTTTAATAGTTATGTATATCAAACTGTTCAGACATTTATATAATGGAATCCAAAATCCAAACGTTTTAATTAAAACTCCTGTCCTTTCGTCTGTATGGCGTAACTATTATAAATTTTTTTAACAATTTTGAGAAAAGGAACTAAATTATGTACAACCGTCGACAGGCTTAGTCAAAAAAAGTCACACTAATTTCTAACATTAATTCCTTAATTCATTAAAAGGATTTAATTCTAGAGAAGATAACCAGGTTCTTCTCTTGATAAAAATCCCAGTCAATTGTTATTGTTTTATTTATTCAAATGTAAATCCTTCATTTCCATATAAGACACGAAATAACATGCCTTTTGAAAAATCGCCTCTAGTTAATTTTTTTTTTTTAATCTCCCAGATATTGATTTTGCGCCTTTTTGCTATTTATCCCCAACCCATTACAGATTGTGGACTTAAAAATCGCAAAATGTAGCATTATTACATTAAAGTTGGATAAACTCTATCATTTTGCACGTTTTTTGTCTGTAGAAAAAGAATTATTTCTCATCTAAGTAACTAACTTCGGAGTTACCACACTATAACAATATTTATGGCTTATTTTCTAAAACCTCCTTAGTCATCAATTATAGATCCGATCTAATCTTTAATTTTAATCCTAAACCTAAATCATTATAATTTTCATTTTATTTCACTATGATAATTCTGTTCACGTATTTTATTTTTCAGTTTTACATTACCATTAGTGAATCTAATAATTTGATATCGTATGATAACAATATAGAATTATTTATAAAATCAAAGCTCCGACTATGAAACCATAGGCAAATCGAAAAAATTCCGACTAGACTTCTAACAGACGATTCGATAGCAGAGAAATTTGTCCATATGACCATTCCAGTTTTATGATGTGAAACTCCAATATATCATAAAAAGTTCGTACCCCATTCTTAAACATTTATTTGATTAGCACTGTATATAATAATAAAAAAAAATCTTTGCTGTTGATTGTTAATTTAATTATTATTAACATAAATATCTGATTCTATAATATAAATAAATTTTGGCATAATTTTTATTTGATAATTTAAAGTTTATAATTTTATTTATAATATAGGTAAGTATGTAAAAACAGCTATACATATCAATCGAAGAAAAAATATAAGAAACAACTAACAGTAAATGGAATTTGTAAAGCAATTTTTATTGTTCAGTCATCTGAAGTAATGAATTTATCGTTGTATCTTTGTTTCCGCGATTTGCCTCAAAAACGGATTTTATTACTTCTTGGTCAATATTTGGAAACATTTCTTGAACCTGTTAATAAAAACAATAAAAATATTAAAACAAATCCCAATAATCCACTCGATATTGGACGTGCCTGTTTTAAATCATCTTCACTTATTTCAACTGGAACAGGTGGTTGGGGGACACTATGTGCCTGTGTTGGTGATATAAAAACGGGCATTGGACGACCAGCCACATTAGGAACCATGACAACTGGTGCTACAGACTGATACGCATAGGTTGGCATTGACGATGCCGTCTTTAGAAATAAACAAAAAAAAAAGAACATTATAAACACAATTAAGCCTTACCATATAGTGATACTAAACATACAGTAAAACTCAATACTAAGTCAATCATTCCTTCAACACCTTCACCCTGTTTGCCACTTAGGGTGTACCAATCTTCATGTGTTTCTCCTCGTAAAACTGCTTCTGGAATTTTTATCTCTGTCCACGCTATTAACTCGTCCATTTTAAAGCTACACTCATCGTAGATTTCAATATAAAGTGAATGAACTCCTGTCGGCAGTTGGCTATGTATAACACGATTCCATCGTGGATTTTTTCCACCATTAGGATCAGTTTGAGTTTCATATACAAAATGTCCTACTCTTATTCGTACATATGGATCCATTCTAGTAAGACCATAGTTTCGAACTAATTTGGCTTGAGCAATCGTAATACTTAACCGACCTATCATATTTGGCGCCTAGAAGATAATGGATACTTTACTTCAAAAATATTTAACCAATTAAAACCAATTTTAATACAGGAACGAAATTATATTCGTAACATTTTTTAAATTACATTTTACTTACCATATATGGCGTGGTTGCTTGTTGTTGATATATGGCTAACGCTGCCTGTCGGTCAGCAGCTTCTTGCATATCTCTGGGTGTAGAAATTCTTAAAAAATCCGGAGAAAGGGGACCAATCACTGCCTGTTAAGTTAAAAACATTAAAAAATATGGTACGGTTGGGTTGAGAACTTTTTCGGTCATTAGAGTAATGGATTTTTTTTATTATTACATTGAATGAATATTGAATAAATTTAAAAAAGGGTAGTTCTTCTATAAGTAATAATTTTATAATATTTAGGACCATTTTAAACGGAGGACCAACATCTATAATGAGATAACGTCAACTAATGCACAAAAATCTAATTACATATGCAATATGCTTTTGAAGCCAAATAATCCTTGTTGTCTGAAAAATAAAAATTGTTCCTGTAAAAATATAAAATTTCCGGATAAAGCAATAAGATGAATGAACTGACTTTTAGCTTTTAACATACAATATCTATATATACATATGCATATATAACTTTTCACTTTTTTGCTAGTGACACCTTATTTTTTTTATAAACGAGAAATGAAGGATTAGACTTCGTGTCTCGTCCATTGGTTTTAGGTATCAAGAATGAAACCGACTTGTGCAAAAAAATATTGGCATGTCATAAAATAATTAAAATTATCGATGACTTTGTCGATTTGGTGCTGACTTAAAAGGGGACGGATTATAGATTTCTTTTAGCGAGGACCATATTTCGAAGAAAAAAATCAGAACAAAGGATTATAATTATAATTAATAATAATAATAGGTCTTAGTGGTTATAGGCTTTGTGGTTTGTAGCGCTAATAATAAGAATAAAATATAAAAATCATGAGAAGTAAAAAATGATTTATAATACAAAACAGACCTTTCTCCAATGATCGGTTTTTACGTCTTGCTTCACTTTTGCCATTTTATCTGGAAAAATAAATTAAAAAATATATGTTTGTTATAAATGAGTAATCACGACTTTTTAGTTTAATTAAATTAATAACTTTGAATATTTTTATTGACGCGTATTATTAATGACGTGAAATATTTGGATACCTGATATAAAACAATCAGGCACTCTTGCCAAATCCAATTACTCAATACTAACAGTAACAGTATATGAGTTACTAAATACGGATTAATTATGGATTTACGGATTATGGATAACAATTTTTAGCAATTTTTAATTAAAAAAAAACTCATCAAATTATTTATTTATTTTATTTTGACAACTAGAGTCTACCAATAAAACGTCTTTCTCGCTCTACCCCACTAATTATTTCGATTTATATGTCTTTCTCTATATGTTTCTAGTATATACAGACGTTCATATCTAATTTAACAAAAAAAGTCGTAACAAAAGTTTTTTGAACGAGTTTTCATAAGGCAATAAGTTACTGTTTATCCGAAAGTTAATCCGAAAAGTATTGAATTTGCCATGCGGAAGGGATTTTTAAATGTAAACGCATAATGAATTTAAAATTTCTATTTGGCAATACTGATGTTAAACAACGAATGTCCACAGTGACGTAACATGCGCAAATTATACGAGTTGTCGGCTGTCGGCTCTCTTTTTTCTGGTTAATGAATGTTTTTAATTTTTAATTATCATCATCCAAAGTTTGTTATTAACAAAATAGTATTTAAAAATTTGTTCAAGAAATGGTAAGCATACAATTTGTTTATTCGTCTCTTGTACCGCTATATTAAGTAGTCAAAATTGCCTTTGTCACTATATTATCTCGATTACCAATTATCAAGTTTTAGGTTATGTGTAAGCTTGTTCTGCATTGTAATTATTTATATTAATACCTCTTGGAAATTAAAAAATGTTTATTTGAAAATTTATTGTTCTTGGTTGCGAACCAGCATAAAGGCTGGCATATCGTTATTATACCACAAGGAAAAAAAACTTTTTTTGCCTGATTCTTACGAAATCACCATAAAGTCTGAAATTGGAAATGTGAAAAGAGATCTCTTCAGACAATTTTCTTCTGTAAACGCTTTCTACTTTTAGATAGAATAAATTTATTTATTTCATACTCCTTTAAACATCTAGAGTTAATACTAAATATGTTATGTTCTTGCTTCATGTCTTCAACATTTATTGCAATTCATACTTGACTAAATTTGAAAAAGCCTAAAAAAAACTTATTTTTATTTAGTTCCGCAATCAATACGACAGTGATGTAACGGTGTGGAGTCCTCAAGGACGACTTCATCAAGTTGAGTATGCAATGGAAGCCGTAAAGCTAGGTTCAGCTACAGTAGGTCTAAAAGGACGTGAGTTTGCTGTTTTAGTGGCACTAAAGCGAGCATCTTCCGAGCTAGCATCTTATCAAAAGAAAATTATTGCTATTGATGAACATTTGGGTATTTCAATTGCTGGCATAACAGCTGATGCACGCGTATTAAGTCGTTACATGCGACAAGAATGTCTTAATTACAAATATTCAAATGACACCGTTTACCCCGTATCTCGTTTAATAATGAATTTGGGTAATAAGATGCAAACATGTACGCAACGATATGATCGACGGCCATATGGTGTGGGACTTTTAGTAGCCGGTTATGATGATCAGGGTCCACATATTTATCAAGTCGTACCCAGTGCAAATTATTTCAGTTGCAAGGCTATGTCGATTGGTTCTCGATCGCAAAGTGCACGAACATATTTGGAGAAAAATTTGTCAAAATTCATTGACTGTTCTAAGGAGGAATTGATTAAACATGGCTTGGAGGCCTTGAAGGGAACATTACCGAATGAAGATCTATTAACGAATTCGGTAAATGATTTATAATTTTTATTAATATTTTTAATAACCAAAAAAATCAACTTTAATTGTTATGCAGAACATTTCAATAGCTGTGGTTGGAAAAAATGAACCATTCCACATTTTAGATGACAAGGAAAATGGAGAATATGTTGCAGCCATTGAGAAAAGGTCCGGTGAGAGATTGGGTGCTGGAGGTGATGGCAGTGGCTCAGCAGGTGCATCCGCTCCATCAACCGGAGACGATGATCCTCAAGTTGCTGTAGCTATGGACATTCAATAAATGTTACACAAATTACATGTTTGAATTCTAAATTTATTACGGATATTTAAATATACCTATTTCAGTAAATTTCTTTTCCTTTCTTATTTGCTCTCTTCTCGATATTACAATCCAAATTGGTAATTACATCATTCCATTAAAATTACATTGTACCATTAGTTTTAGTATGTGCAGACCGAAAACCAATTTAGAGGAAGCGTGAAAAATATTAGAAATGAAATGTGATGAAGCAAAGAAATTCGTCCAACCAAAAAAAAAAGAATTTCAAAAAATATCCGGACAATTTTAGAAACAAACTACGATAAAACAATGAGGACAGTTTTTGTACGAAAACTAACTTCGTTTATTTTACATAAATACATAGACCGTCTTCGACAGAGGTACTTTTTCGCCTTTAACAAAGTTTTCACTAAAATTCTAAAATCGATTTAAACACGGTCCTACAAATCTGTTCATAAATAGGTTATCGATATTATTATTATTGATCTTTAAAAGTTAATAATTTTTCATCATAACAGTCTTAGTAGTAGTAGGTATTTGTATCCTAATTTATATTTTGAAATTAATTTTTTTTTTATTATTGTAGTGTCAGTGCATTATGTAGCGACACCGAAAATTATAAAATATTCTAATTGTTGGATTTTCCAACAATTGGTTATTTAAGTATTGTTATCTCTCCATTTATTTTCTTTATATGGCAACTACCTAGTCCTTTTCCTTTAGTAAACCTTTATTTCTTTTATTACTCGGTAAATTTCAGTATACATACTTTGATGTGCCGACTATTGTTTAAGATCTTTTATTATCTATTTCTATATTATAGGCTAGGTCCTTTGCCAATCCTAATAAATAATGATTGGTTAATTATGTTTACTCGTTCCAAAAAATATTTTATAAGTAATTATCTTAAAAATAGGTTATCCTTGAGTTTAGCTGATAAGTTGAATTTTAGAAAATAAGTTAGTCTAGAGATATCTTTCTTAAATAAGAGTCGTCTTTAAGTTAGTTGAAATAATAATAAATAAAATACTTATAACCAAACTAAAGAAAAACATCTTTAAATGCTATACTCAAAAGCAGACTGCATTATAATACATCGTTTTAAATACATTTGATAAGAAAAGTGCCTTCGGTAACTTAATCATGGACGGAAGTGTAGATGTAGATTAAACTTTGACGTTTCAAATTTCAAATATCAGATTTGTCATATTCGGTATACCTATTATGTTTAATCAAAATTCAACTAAAAATACTTTTAAACATTAATTGCAATTACAATCAATTATGCAAATTCTATTCAGTAGAGTGTACAGTTAACCGTGACTAAAAAATATTGCTATATTTGCACTTAATTATTTCGTAATAAATCAAAATTCAAAAGAATCAAATCGGCTGGTATAAGTAGGCCGATCAACTCAGTGTTATTTTAACCATTTCACCATTGAAACAAAGAATACACTTGGATTAGCTGCTGTGTAAAGAAATTAGAATTTGTTAATCGAGCACCTTACTTAGACAACTCAAGGTATTTTGGTTATTTCAATATAATGATTTTTGATGTTGGTTATTAGAACTTGAATACAATGCCCGGCAAAGCATTGATCCTCCAGTCATCAATTTTTTTTTCTCGATATTTTACAAACAGTATTTACTTATTATTATTATTAGCGGTAACTTTTGCGGATAAATCCAATAAGATTGGATTGAGATGATTGGAAATATTTGTCCTTAGCCTTCAGTCCGTGTTGGCCAAAAAATGTTACATATCGTGTTGGAGGTGCCTGGTGCACCCCATATATTTTGTATGGGAAACCAAGTAAAATTTCAATGTTATCTTTTATATTTGATATTTAATAATAATAATGTTGAATTTTAATAATAAAAATATTTAATAATTATTCAATTGTTAATTAATTCAATTCATTTGTTAATTAATACTATTGAATTTTTATGAACAGCAATTTCACCGACATGTGGCGACATGTTACAGTAGAAAACAGTATGGAGTTAAATCGTTTCTTCTTTATTTTCATAAAAAAACGGTAAAAATTGCTTCTTTCCATACAAAATGTATACACCTCCAACACGGTTTGCGCTTTTTTGTGTTTGGAGTGGGCACACTACTGAATACACATACCGAATTCCTATTTCTCCTTTGTTTTATAATATTTGAAGTATACTCTTTCGAATGAACTATTGAACAACATACACTTCGGTTCACCGAAGGTACGAAAATAAAAGGCTTGAATGAGAGAGGTGCCTACAGCACCTCAACACGGACTGAAGGTTAATGTACACGATATCGTATAATTACGATCACCATCCGTCCTGTATTTTCGAGGACAGTTCTGTATTTCAGTTGCCAGTCCCCGTAATTTTTTTAAGAAATACGGGACGTACAAAAGTCCTGTAGGTATTTGTTTTTTTAGTACCGTATTTGTATATTAGGTTAAAAAAAAAATTAATATTATTTAAACATTTTATTATTTTACAAAATCTCGCAATTTCATATCATTAAGTAAGTGCAAGTAGCCTTTTAATAACCACTACAATAACAATATATTTATTCAATCATATTTTGAATACCCGCTGAACGCGCATTCATTCACTTTGTCTGGCTTCCATTGTAGAGTGGTTCACTCGATGTATGGGATTTTTTTTAAGATTTTGAAATTGAAAGATTTGATTTGATTTTCGGCATAACCTACTTTCCTACTATATACAGCCAGCGTGATACCCGCCCCTATCGTTTGCTTTAATGTCCGTATATTAAAAAAAATTAAAATACACGATGGAAGCATGGCCAATTATGAAAAATAATTTTCCCGCATATTTTCAGTGTTAATTTTTAAATTTACTTTAGTAGGCTATGTTTTCGGTCGTCTTCATTTGTTTCAAGAGCCCTTAAACTTAAAGGTATGCAATTTACATTTTTTTTTCATATACAAAAACTACATAAATAGTACTGTAAATTTAAATCTTTTTATGTATACTGCACATACTGCACTTTATAGTTGTTAATTGCAATAGTCGTTTGATTGCTTTAATTTTTATACCCGTATGATGTTAATCAAAGGGTATTATAACTGGAAGGGAGTTTGTAACTCCGCTTTATATTCATTATAGAAAAAAAATTTAACATCATTGTCTTTCTCGTCAAATTCTAAGTCGAAACATGCATGTTCGTTCGTTCGTCTGTCCATGATCAAGATTTCGGGTAAACGGTTTTTTAAACTAGAAAACTTAAATTTTGAGTTTGTAGTTCTAGATTAAGATCTCTATAGTTTTTGGAATAAAACGGACAAGGTATAGGGGCTGTAGTACAGTCTGGTTGTGGACCTTATTTTGACACAAACCATTCATTTATACTCGGAAGATAGTCGGAATATTGAAAAAATAAATATAACAATAATAATAGAGAATACGAAAATGAAGATTTCATATATAGACCAAAAAGTTCCACAAACTACCGTTATGGAGCTGCTATCAATTATATGTAATTTCTAAGGTTTTTTATCAATTACTAAAAAAATGATTGGATTATGTAAAAAATGATTATGATGAAAATGATATAGAATAAAAAAATGAAGATTTTATTAATAGACCAAAAAGGTCCACGGTGCAATCTAGATGTTGGAGTTTATTTATGGTTGTCGAATATATTCGACATTGATCTTTAATTTAATTAATAGCTAGGGGAGGCATCCCAGATGAAAAATATTATTTTTTTCCCGGCCTCGGCGCCATAATATTAGTCTAAATACAGCTTTTCCGACTTTTAGCTGGCCTCGGAGAGGATTAGGATTATAAAATAATTAAAATGAATATTATATTATATTTTTGATATATTGTTTCACAGAACATGGCAGCTAACAATCCAGAATCAGAAATCTACCCACCTGGCCATATAACTATGGAAATGTTTTATGCTGTCAGAGACAAAGAAGAAGAATTAAGTCGACAAAATAATTCACCAATGAATGACGTCTTTGATCCAATGATTCAATTAGGTGTGGCCACATTAGTTAATAAAACAAAAAATCTAAAAATAGGTCAACTACCGTCTACTTATTCACAAATTGAATTATCTTCTGATGCTGATATTGCAAACGAAATCAAAAACAATATTAGAGATGCTGGAATGGAAGCGGAAAATCATAATTTTAAATTTAGTTATGCAAATACGCGAAAATCGGTTCAAAAATCGGAAAATATGTTTATTATTGGTCCAAATGGAAAGGTTAAAGAGTTACCTGATGATTTTTTTGATTTAAAATTTAAAAACAAATCACCTCACAAAACATTAAAAACAAATGGTTCCAGTCCGTCAATAACTTCAATGCCATCATCCGAATCCATTTCGGAAAAACAAGACGAAGGTTCAGAAAAGAAAGTTAAATGCTACGGAACTACTACACATGAAGAAGAATTGGATGAAGATTATTTAGATAGAGCTCGAAGAAGATTTGCACAACCGTCAACTGGCGTTCATGGAGAAAAATATTTTCCGTCTCAATCAACATCTATAGTAGATTATATAAATAAAGTTTCACCAGTAAAACAAACAAAAAAGTCAAAAGGTTCATCGCCGAAATCATATTTTGTCGGTTGTATAGATGTTGCTAAATCTTCACCGACGCAAGATAAAGAAAATGAAAAACAAACAACTGCCGTTGGAGAAATATTGTTGCTGATTCAGTCAAATAAATCGGATAATCCTATTAAGAACCCGGAAAAATCAACATTTGCTGACGACACTTCTATTATCACCGCAGACCATCAAGAAGCGAAATCACCCGAAAACAAAATGGTCAAATATTTTACACCCCAGGAGTTATATAATTTGAAAAAAAAGATTCACAATTAGATTTTAACTATATTTTCACTTGATTATTTAATTTTTTTTACTAAAATTTCATGTTATGTTTTTAAAAAGTTATTGAAGTAATTTAATTTGCAATTTTTTCCTCATAAACCTTGAAAACCATCTAGTAACCTATTAATTCGCATATAAAAAAAAATTAAATCACATGAACTTTTAAAACTATGTGTAAAAATGAAAAATAGAGAACAATACGTAACCAAAATAAGAAGTGAACATATAATAATAAATAAATACTCAACCCATTTGTGCCCAAAGAGTCGAAAACGACCCAATGATAAATCCCTTTACATCTTTTGAAATGCACTATGTAAATATTAGATTAATAAAAAAATTCTGGGCACAAATGGGTTAAACAAAGAAATACTATGAAAGAAAATTAATTTTATTTTTAAAAGTATAAGATGGTTCACTCAGAGCAAATTTTTTAGCACATTACTGTTTTAGTCTAAATAACAATTTATTAATGAAGAAAGGTTTTTTTTGATTAATGGTTCGTATATTTATTATTTTTTTATTAATACATATACTACATGACGTGTTTCGATCATTATTACCGTCCATAGTTAACTATGAACTGAAATATTT
>JANSTT010019289.1:0-11789 GCA_026745375.1 Platyura marginata
AATTTCATTAACTTAACTGCTTAAAATTAAATTTAAATTTAGTTACCTACTAAATTACTTAACGCGTGGAAACAGGCATTTAGTAATATTTATTGTGAAAAACAATACTTGGCTGGTTGATTGATTAGGCGTTAGTAATTTCTTCCATTGAATTACATTTAGCATTTATTCAAATCAATTTGATTCACGATTATGTGCCATGTTGGTATTCCGAATTAAAAATAATAATACTTGGCTACTTAATCTTTAGTCGATAAAAACTTTTTGACTAGTACACTAAGTTACACTAGCTAAGTTGTAGTACGAATTTATTTTAAAATAATGATAATTAGTTGGTTTATTCTAGGAATACTAGGAAATTTTGTCATTTTCCTTGTTTCGGCTGTAAGTTTACAAGACATAAAAATGACAGTTTTATTAT
Organism: Platyura marginata; assembly: GCA_026745375.1. NCBI lineage: Eukaryota > Metazoa > Arthropoda > Insecta > Diptera > Keroplatidae > Platyura > Platyura marginata. The sequence continues at coordinate 422 of JANSTT010019289.1, forward strand.
AAAAATTTCAACAATCAAAACTCATCATCAATAAACAATACCAATGACTCATTAACTTTACGAGTTGTAAATGGAGTTCCAGCTAAACGAGGCGAAAATCCTTGGTACGCTCTTTTTAGCATCAAACTATTGGATGGAAATGTCAAAATGTGTGGAGGATGTATAATATCGGATATGTGGGTCTTAACCGCCGCTCACTGTATCAGAAATGTTGACATTGTAACAGTGAAAATTGGTATGACTGGTGATGCTTCCAAAACAGATCAGATCCTAAGAACTAAGATTGTATATCGTCATGAGTGTTTTAAATATTTAAATTTTCTTGCTGGATATGATATTGGACTTATCAAAATACCACAAAAAATTAAGTTTACACCCAAAATTCCCAATTCGTTTACCATCTAGACTTCAAGCAAAATCGGAATCATTTCTTAATTCTAAAGCGAGAATCTGTGGTTTTGGATATGCACTAGGTACGACAGTAATCTTTAACATATTTTGAGATCATAAATTATAAATATTGTTTTCTTTTGTAGGGAGTAGATCTCGACCTTTACACTGTGTCTTTCAAAAAATCGTGTCTACGTCAAGGTGTAGCGCTTCTACCAGTGCTACATCATCGTTATTGTGCGATGTTGGATTTCCAATTCCAACAGAAACTGTTGCCGTTGGTGATTCGGGTGGTCCTCTCTATATTGAAGATAAAGGTTTCTACATAGCCATTGGTATAACATCTTTTGATCCGAAATTACAACGTGAGACGGGCGCACCTGTCGGATATACTCGTGTTTCACACTATCTTAATTGGATTGCGCAGAAAACGGGCATAGAAATACGAGAACGATCTTAAATTAATAAAATAATGAATTGAATCATAGCCTACTATATAGTAGGCTATGATTGAATGTTAAGGATTTTTTTTTTAATTATTTGGGCTACTAGAAAGCTAAAATATTTATAGTTTCTGAAGTACATCTAAGGCACTTGTATTGTTCAGATGGAAATTGGTGAAGGTTTAGAGAAAAGAGAAAGAATATTTTTACTATGTTTGCCTAATTATACCCGTATAATTGTAGCATAAAAGGAACTGTAGTACGGAGTCCGTAATGGCGAACCCGTGTATATGAAAAATCACTGAAAATGATAGGAAATGTCCACAAATTGATTTGAAAAATTAATGTCAAGATAATATTTATTAAATTCAGGAAAACAAATTTTGTTGTTAAATTTTCCTTAATTAGATTTTAAATGAAAATTCATTGAAAAATTCATATCTTCTCCTACAGAGCTATTGTTCGAAGAACTGGTTTTTTCAGTTAATAGTATTCGGTTTTTTGCATAAAATTGTTACAAATCAGCAATGCAATAATCATTTTACAGCTGTACGAAGCATCATGTGCAGTGTTGGATTAGAAAATCCATATGCAACATCTTGCCCAGGTGATTCAGGTAGTCCTCTAGTTATTCAAGACAATGGCTATTACACAATCATTGGAATTGTATCGTTTGGTGCTATAGGCAAATGTCCGGTAGGTAAACCTGTCGGTAACGTTAGTGTTACACATTATCTTGATTGGATTTCGCAGAAAACTGGCATACCAATACGTAATAGATAAAATCAGCACTAATGACGAATTTGTATTTATTTTTTTAAAAATGATCAAGGCTATATAACTGAAAATGATTGGAAATGTCCACAAATTGATTTGATATATTAATAATATTAATGTCAAGATAATATTTATTAAATTCAGGGAAAAAAATTTTGTTGTTAAATTTTCCTTAACATATATCCCTTAGATTTTCAATGAAAATTCTTGAAAAAATTCGTATATCCTACTACAGAGCTATTGTTTGTAAAACTGTTTTTTTCCAGTCATTGGGGTGAGATATTTCGATAGAGAATTGCTGTAAAAACATCATGTCAACCAAATGGCTCAGTGGATTGAGTGGTCGCCTTTTGGAGCAGGAGGTCCCAGGTTCAAGTCCAACTGGGGTAAAACATGAAAATGTTTTTCTCTGGTATGACAATAAAACCAGTAAAGAAAGAATAATTGGCCTTGCCTATTATAATATATTCGTATGAGTCTTTGATTATTATCTACGACTTTGTCCGTGTCAATTTGGCTGAACAAAATTGACATAAAATTGATTGCAGTGCCATAACGGTAGGTCGTAGAACTTTTCGAATCTTGATGATCATACGCCATTAAGGGGGGTTACAAACTCCGTACCAAGGTTATATGATAGGCGTATGATCGTCACAAAAGATTTTTAACGTAAAATTTTCGATGCAATATTCAGAAAAAATTGGAAAACTTACTTGGAACGTAATTGATTAGAATAGTATTCGGTTGATTACGTATATAATTTTGTTCATTTAATATATTTAGTTATGGCTAATATTGTTTTAAATCAATAAATAACTAAGTTAAGTAAAGTACCATTTAGTCTTTAAATATTCCTTCACTAACTGGTCGGATTAAATATATAAATATGAGAATTAGTCGGTTTACTATTTTAACGCTAAATTTTGTATTCTTGAGTGTTGTTGTTGTTGTAAGTTGTCTTTTTTTTTAATAAATACCAATATTGTTCCATTAATAAAAGCATCCCAAACAATAGAGTTCAGCATTTAACAATACTGACAATGCAATCATTTCACGTGTTGAAAATGGATTTCCAGCTAAAAAAGGAGAAAATCCCTGGTACGTGCATCTTGTAGTTACAAGGAATGGCGTCTCTGGTTCCTTTTGTGGAGGAGCTCTGATATCAGATAGTTGGGTTTTAACAGCCGCTCACTGTATCAGTAATATTGATAGTGTGAAATTAAAATTTGGAGTTCGTGAGAATAATCACGAATCAGATTATGTGCTGGCATCAAGAGAAACATATGTTCACGAGAGTTACAAAATAATTAACATTGGCCCAATAAATGATGTTGGAGTTATTAAATTGCAACAGAAACTTCAGTTTACATCTAATATTAAAGCAATTCAACTGCCATCAAGAATTCAAATGAGTTCGCAATTGTTCCACGATTATACAGCGAGACTTTGCGGTTATGGGTGTGTGCCAGGCGGTACGTTTATCAAATTGTTTTTCGGTTTGAAAAGATAATTGACTATTTCGTTTTAGGTAAAAGTTGTACAGTTCTACATTGCGTTTTGCAGAAAATTGTTACCAATCAGCAATGCAATAATCCTTATACAGCTGTACGTACCATCATGTGCAGTGTTGGGTTATCAAATTCATATGAAACAGCTTGCCCAGGTGATTCAGGTAGTCCTCTAGTTATTGAAGACAATGGCTATTACACAATCATTGGAATTGTATCGTTTGGTGCTAGAGGCAAGTGTCCGGTAGGTAAACCTGTCGGTTACGTCCGTGTTACACATTATCTTGATTGGATTTTGAAGAAAACTGGCATACAAATACGTTATACATAAAATCAGCACTTTATTTCTTTAAAGATGATCAATTGATCAAGGCTAATATTAATGTCAAGATAATATTTATTAAATTCAGGGAAAAAAAATTTGTTGTTAAATTTTCCTTAACATATATCCCTTAGATTTTCAATGAAAATTCTTTAAAAAATTCGTATCTCCTACTACAGAGCTATTGTTTGTAAAACTGTTTTTTTTCCAGTTATTGGGGTGAGATATTTCGATAGAGAATTGCTGTAAAAACATCATGTCAACCAAATGGCTCAGTGGATTGAGTGGTTGCCTTTTGGAGCAGGAGGTCCCAGGTTCAAGTCCAACTGGGGTAAAACATGAAAATGTTTTTCTCTGGTATGTTAATTTGAATCTGAGGTCCGGGTGGTTGGATTGCACTTATAAACAGTCTGATTATGGCATTATCTCAAGCATTGCTTGGCGGTGAAATAGCGAGCATTTGAAAGGTTTCCGTAAAAAGAACACCTCAAATGCTACATTTTTCCACAAAAAAACAGATCATCAGATCAATTGAGAAGAAATGTAACTGGAGTACTATACAATAGGTCTAAGTAAAGGCCGCAGGGTAGGTGATTCATAAAAAATCACACTACTATCAAAATCAAATCATGTCAGTTAAAAATTTTTGAGAGTCTGCAAATGTGATCAAAAAACCATATTTGGATGAATTATTTTTATTTAGTTACACATAGGTAAAAATCAATTCTATCCGCTACTATGTGTCTTATTAAAAAATTAATATTCATATGAACGACTTAATCTTTAGTCGCTAAATACTCTTTAAGTTATACACTGAGCGCTGAGTTTAATTCTAAAAATTAATGATAATTAGCTGTTTTACTACTGCTGTAAGTTTAGCAAAGATACAAATTTTACTTTTATTAAAAACATCTAAACTGTCAGAATTCCTTCTTAAACAATACTGACGATTCATTAACTTCCCGAGTTGTAAATGGAGTTCCAGCTAAACGGGGAGAAAATCCATGGTTCACCCTTTTGATCATCAAACCAATTAATGGGAATTCAAAAATGTGTGGAGGATGTATAATATCAGACAGTTGGGTTTTAACAGCCGCTCATTGTGTAAGAAGCGTTGAATTAATAACCATAAGAATTGGAATGGATGTTTATCCTTCCAAAACAGATCTGATCCTTAGATCAAAAGTTGCATTCCTTCACCCGGGTTTTAAATTTGATTTAATTTCTGGAAATGATCTTGGATTAATAAAATTACCACAAAAACTTAAGTTTACACCAAACATTAAGGCAATTCGGTTGCTATCCTGGCTCCAAGAAAAATCAGAAACATTCCTCAATTCTAAAGCGAAAATATGCGGTTTTGGACTTTTACCAGAAGGTATCCATATTATTTTGTGATCTTGAACGAATAACAAAATTGTTTTATTGTAGAAAAAAGATCTCGATCGCTTTACTGTGTCTTTCAAAAAATCATTACAACTACACGGTGCGTTGATCATAGAAGCAATAGACTAGGGATGTTGTGCGGTGTTGGATTTTCAAATCCAAAGGAATCTACTTGCACTGGTGATTCGGGTGGTCCGCTCTTTGTAAGAGATAAAGATTTTTACACAGTCATTGGTGTAGCATCATTTGTTCCTACAGTTGGAGGTGCAAGTGGTCAACATATGGTATTTACTCGTGTTACACACTATCTTAATTGGATTGGACAGAAAACTGGCATACCAATACGACAATCTTAAATTTATATTTTATGACAATAAATTGAATATGAAGGAGAAAGTTGGTTTTTTGTTTTGTTTTGTTTCGGTAAATAGACCATAGCCAAATATTTTACAGTTGATTAGGAATCGTATGGTAAACTCACGGTTGGCAAAAGGTGACAATAAAACCAGTAAAAAAAGAATAATTGGCCTTGCCTATTATAATATATTCGTATGGGTCCTTGTTTATTATCTATGACTTTGTCTGCGTCTATTTTGTTTGAACAAAAATTTAATAAAAATTATTAAAAATCGCATAAAATTGATTGCAGCGCCATAACGGTAGGTCGTAGAACTTTTCGAATCTTGATGATCATACGCCATTAAGGGGGGTTACAAACTCCGTACCAAGGTTATATGATAGGCGTATGATCGTCACAAAAGATTTTTAACGTAAAATTTTCGATGCAATATTCAGAAAAAATTGGAAAACTTACTTGGAACGTAATTGATTAGAATAGTATTCGGTTGATTACGTATATAATTTTGTTCATTTAATATATTTAGTTATGGCTAATATTGTTTTAAATCAATAAATAACTAAGTTAAGTAAAGTACCATTTAGTCTTTAAATATTCCTTCACTAACTGGTCGGATTAAATATATAAATATGAGAATTAGTCGGTTTACTATTTTAACGCTAAATTTTGTATTCTTGAGTGTTGTTGTTGTTGTAAGTTGTCTTTTTTTTTAATAAATACCAATATTGTTCCATTAATAAAAGCATCCCAAACAATAGAGTTCAGCATTTAACAATACTGACAATGCAATCATTTCACGTGTTGAAAATGGATTTCCAGCTAAAAAAGGAGAAAATCCCTGGTACGTGCATCTTGTAGTTACAAGGAATGGCGTCTCTGGTTCCTTTTGTGGAGGAGCTCTGATATCAGATAGTTGGGTTTTAACAGCCGCTCACTGTATCAGTAATATTGATAGTGTGAAATTAAAATTTGGAGTTCGTGAGAATAATCACGAATCAGATTATGTGCTGGCATCAAGAGAAACATATGTTCACGAGAGTTACAAAATAATTAACATTGGCCCAATAAATGATGTTGGAGTTATTAAATTGCAACAGAAACTTCAGTTTACATCTAATATTAAAGCAATTCAACTGCCATCAAGAATTCAAATGAGTTCGCAATTGTTCCACGATTATACAGCGAGACTTTGCGGTTATGGGTGTGTGCCAGGCGGTACGTTTATCAAATTGTTTTTCGGTTTGAAAAGATAATTGACTATTTCGTTTTAGGTAAAAGTTGTACAGTTCTACATTGCGTTTTGCATAAAATTGTTACAAATCAGCAATGCAATAATCATTTTACAACTATACAAGGCATGATTTGCAGTGTTGGATTAGAAAATCCATATGCAACAGCTTGCCCAGGTGATTCAGGTAGTCCTTTAGTTATTGAAGACAGTGGCTATTACACAATCATTGGAATTGTATCGTATAGTGCTGCAGGCAATTGTCCGGTTGATAAACCTCTCCGTAACGTTCGTGTTACACATTATCTTGATTGGATTTCGCAGAAAACTGGCATACAAATACGTAATCAGCACTAATGGCGAATTTGTATTTACTTTTTTAAAGATGATCTAGGCTAAGATAAATTTCACATATTCGTCTTATTAATGTCGATACAGGAAAATAGTAAGCTTGAAAGTTCGAGAAAAGCTCAATGAAATATGATACTAATATGAAAAGTCCATTTGTAAATTATAATTAATTAAATCAAATCGAATTGTAAATTCTCCTACTATACATACATATGTATATGTATGTGCATTGTACTTATAATTAAATATATCTAACTGAAAAATAATTGAAAATTGGCTTGTTGCATAAGAACAAGAGCTTAGTGGGATCCTAGTAGGTAACACAATGAAAATATTTTTGTTTTTTTTTTCTTCATGCATTTTATTCTATTTGTATAGCAGACAGGATAAAATAGAATATAAAACGAAAAAGTATATGGAGATTAATTTGCATTTCAAAGAACTACTTGAAAATTGTCGCTTATTCCTACCGCAGGCAAAGGTATAGCCCATATAGCAGAGGGTCTAGCATACAGAGGAAGAATTTAAATAGTTTTTAAAGAAAGTGGCTTTATGTGATTTAATGAGTTTTTCAAACAGTTTTGTTATTTATTTGAATTAGCTATTCAATGTGTGTGACATGTTAGTTGATAACAAATTATCTACACATCGAGATAGTTTCAAAAGATTTTTTTTTTTTTTTCGTTAGTCTTTTTTTTTATTAATAAAATACATAAGAAATCGTCTCATGATTTTCCACACTTATGGTAATTATTTCTATTCTATAGTTAAAAAATGAACATTCGGTGCGTCTTAAAGAATAAAATCCGAAATTTATTTGTATTACTAGAGATCTAAATATTGTGGCATTGATTACAAAATATTGTCAGCCACCAAGGGAATCTCAAGTGTATTCTTTGTATTTATTCCATCAATTTATCGAATAATTAAAAAAAAAAATATTTTTTTTTCATTTAGCTTTCTTTCAAACGAGTTAAAGAGTGTGGGCGGTCCTAAAAAATGCATTGAATAAATATTTTTGTTTTGTGTGTCAAAATCTCTTCACCAAACTAATTTTGGTACTTAATTAGAAAAAAAAAATGTTAGATTAAGGTCAGAAGCAGAAAAGAAAATTGAAAATTAGCAATAGCTATTAGTGTACTTAAGATGTCTTTAATGCCTTTTTGTCTTTAAGGTAGTAACTCTGATAGAAATATTTTTGCTAAAAATTGAAAATAAAAATTAAAAAAAAAAAACAAACAAAATTATCACCAATTTCTAGCTATTGGTTTACAATTACACGATTTATAACTTCCTTCCTTCTTCCTTAATAATTACGAAAAAAAGAAATTAATATTCTTACCATCACACTCAACTTATATACCGACTGACTGTTCTACTATAGGAGATAAAAGTAGAAATTATTATCGCGCGATCAAATTTATTTTTACTTATTATTAAAAACTTGTTCTAAATATACAGAAATCGTTTTGAGCCTAGAATAATAATTACATAATGAAATTTTCCCTTTTGGAAGAAAAAAAAAAAAACTGCAATTACTCAACTGGTAAATAAGCCTCCTCGACATCAAGAACTATCTATTCAATTCTTAATTATGTACACGTAAATCATTAAGAAATACCTGCCTTGTTATGAAGTCTTTCTCGAGTTATTTAACGTTAACTCTATAATTTGTTTGGAATTGGAAGGTAAAAAGAAGAAAAAAAAAAAAAAAAAAAAAATTGAAAAAAACTTTTTGAAATATTTTGATGTCCACGCCTCTATTTGAGGAGACTAATGAGCCACGTTAAACATTAAAATTTTTTGGAACTTTTTTTCCTATTGATATTAATAGAGTATAGAGTGGTAGGTACATACATATATGATGTACGTACATAGCTACATAGGTAGGTACCTACTCCAAATCTGTTTACTCTGGCTAGACGTGAAACGGTTCAATCAAAATTAAAATTACATTAGAAAATGTCTTTATCGCAATCTTTATTTATAAAAAACAAATAATAGACCATAAGTATGGTGTATTTGAAAAAAAAAAAAAAAAAATTCAAAATAAAAATAAAAATATGTATATCTAATAATAAAAGCTATCGTAATATGTAAATGAACCACTTACTTTTGAAAATAAACTGCAAATAGTTTTAAAAAATTAATTATACGGTTTAAAAAGTATTTAACAAATCAAGTGCTTTGGGAGATTTCATCTATTTAATTATGGTGCATACGAGGTCTGTTTATTGTTACGTAAATAAATAAATAAACTTTTAAGAAAATTTTTTAAGAACACGATACAAAAAAAAAACACTTAATTGTAAAATAATAAGCGATCTGATTGTAATTAAGGCCACATAAATAAAATAGTTTTATAGAAGACAGGTAAAAAACATTTATTATAATTTTACTTTTCCTCCTTTTATTCTTTTTCTTTTTTTTCTTTTTTTTTTAATAATATTTTGATGGTGTTTAGTGATACATAAATTATTAGCCATAAAAATAGTCGTTTAGATCGCTTTTTATTATCATTATTATAGCTCTTCGGTATATAAAAGATTTTTATCTATTTTCTTTTTTTAATTAATCAAAATATTTATTTTCATTTTTATCGATTGTATGTTTATATGTAATATAATTTTTATGGAAATACACTTTTAACTAGAGTTTACCTGTTTCGCTGGTGCAGTCAATATTTCATATTCAAATTAGTAGTTCAATTCTGTTTTACTTTTTGTAATAAACTATTAATTAATTTTTTTTCATTTCAAAGCAATAAAACCAAACATTTACTATGTTTTAGTGTAATTCAGTTTTTAATTTGAATTATGCATAAATATTATTTAAATTAATTAAACGTTTTGTATGAATTTTTGTTATTGAATTTGAATGGGTTTGTTATTGGGTTGAAATGGACCATTTGCCTAAGGCTCAAAAATCCGTTAATTATGTTTGGTTCCGCTTTCTATAGTTGTATGTTATAGTTTAGTGTGTAGCTATAGATATGAGTAGATACGATGGAGACATGACTTCATATGGATTTTTTTTTAAAATCCTTATCATTTCATCATCATCATTAAGGGGTCAATTTTAAATTAAGTTACCTCAGTTCTCGCTTCAATATCTGTGATTTTTGATTTTTTTGCTCGCTTCGTTCTAAATATTATGCGCATGAGCATAACAAATTTCCTCAACTGATATGTTTGATGGGCGGTATAAAAAAAATTATTGTACAGAGTACAGCCTCTAAAACCGAAAAGCCCTCTTAGGTCTTATATAAATATGTTCTATGTTGAGTCGCGAAAAAAACACCTGTTCAAGCAGTCTACCTACCATTATAATTAAATTTTGGATAAAAAAAAAAAAAATTATTTTTAAATAAGAATTAATTTAATTAGGAACATTCCTAAATGATTATACTGAAAAAATTACCCCAAAAATATTTTTCTAACAAAAGCCAGCCGACAATCAACATTTCCTACATTCATACAAAACGGAAAAAAAGCATAATTATGATGGAAAATATATTATTTTTATGTATACTCACATATTTCATAACAATATTGTAATTAATTTCACCATTTTTTTTTTATTTATCGTTAACACCCAACTCATAATGACTTAATTCATTATCGTGGTTTAGTTTATCATCTGTTTTTTTGGTTTGTTTGTATAAATAGTATAAGATATATGAAAAAACAACAACAACAAAAAAAAAAAAAAACTTTTCCAAAAAGATAAATTAATTAGATCTAAGATTTATTGTTTATTTTTAATTTATTATATTTACCTTTAAAAATAAAATAATTTTTTGTTTGGTGCAATGTACAATTGGTACAATATAAATTATACGATCAAATGAAATAAATATTTTTTGTTATTTTTGTTATAAAATTGTGAGTTTGTAATTTTATATTTTATTGCTGCCATAGCAAAAATTACGACTCACCTGACTCATTACATGTTTAAATGGTATAGTTGACACGAAAACTGTTGCGTCCAACACATAAACGGGATGTGCGCGAAACATTTTTCTGTTCGCTGTTCGCACAACCATAAATATCACTTTTCCAAGAGTTAACAACAAATTTTCTGCTTAATTTATTTATTTACGTATAATAATCAATATGATAGTAATCTCTCAGTGTGTCTTTAGTTACCAAATAAATATAAAGACCAAGAGATGACAAAAAAAGTTAAAAAAAAAAAAAAAAACAGTCGCAGAGGACAACTTTCAATATCATTTTTATCTGCATTTTGGATATGCATTCCTTCGCACCTGCATTTATTGTTCGGTATATAGTAGATATGTAGGTATACCTAATGTAGGTATGTATCTATAAAACCGAGGAAACCTTTTTTTTTTTTATTATTCCTTTTAAATAAATTATGAAGTGTCCAGCAAAAGACATTTTATCCATTACACTTGTTAGGATGTCATTTGTTATATACTAACATGAAAAATGGTAGATAATACCCAATCTAACAAGGGTAAGATATTATTGTTCAGATAAAAGGAACACAGTCCAAGTGTTTGTCAACAAATTTGTTTAATTTCTATGAGACAATCCTTATCAATACAAAAGGATTAAGTTACGTATATACATATATATTTAT
>JANSTT010019290.1:0-11789 GCA_026745375.1 Platyura marginata
GTGTTTCTACAAATTCGTTTTAATTTACCGTTTAATGTGTCAACAATTTTTGAAACTATTGACAGTGCTTGTTCCTAGGCCAGAGGTTCGTCAATTTGAGCATATTCTAAAATACCGGTAGGTTGGTGGGCACCATTTTTATTGTTTAAATTCTTAAGATGAATACCGACTTGTTTACATTACATACAAATTTTCGTCGCAATTTGGTCAACGAGTGCCATGCTGCCCGTGGTCATAGCGTTAAAAACTATTTTAAAAACCTATCGATTTTAATCTCATCCTTACCGACCAAACGGCTCAGTAGATTGAGTGGATGCCTTTGGAGCGGGAGGTCCCAGGTTCAAGTTCGACTGGGGTGAAATATGAAATGTTTGTCGCTGTTATGTTGATTTGAAACTGAATCCGGGTGGTTTGATGGTTGCACTTTAAAAAAAATCTAAAAATGGAATCCTCTCACATAGCAATGCTTAAAAATGGCAATAAAATACGGAACATTTGATAGGTTTTTGTAACAAATTCTGGTAACGAGACATGGGTCCCCACAAAGAAGTGCGAAAACATGAAAAACACCTGCGAAAGAAAATTTTGGCCCAATTCAGGATGAAGACACGTGGAATAATAGTGAACTGTATCGAATCTTTCACGTAGCTAAAACTGAAAAAACTACTGCAGACAGGACATGAACTACAAAGAATGTAAGATATCCCCAAACGACTTTTGTATAGAAAAAGATGGAAGGATTCAGTAGACGAGCCATGTGAATTAATGGGAGTTGTGGCACGGAGGTCATTGTCGAGAGACAGAACTGGATAAAGGCGAGGAATACACCTAGCCAAAGTCGAACTTGGGCTGTGGCACCGCTAAAGAAGAAAAAGAAATTAAGAAAAAATAATAATTAACAAAGTATCACATCTAGGTGCTCACAAAGTATCACATCTAGGTGCTCATAGCTAGGTGCTCCGATTACTCCAAATTAAAACGTCTGTTTGGTAAGTCTACCTTCATGGTACTAATCTATTTTATTATCTATTTTACATGTGTTTTATTAATTAGTGTGTATTAATTGTTAGGGTGGAACGTCACACTAGGTTATGTAGCAAGAACTGTAAATTTTTTTTTGATAAATTAAAAAAAAAATTATTTTGTCAATCTCACCGTCTTTTTATTGAATTTTTTTTTTCGAACAGATCTACTATCAGCACAGTGATAAAAGCCTTAGAAGATAGAAAATATATCGGAGATTGAGTTAGATTTTAATGAAAATATAACTGGAAATCTGGCAAAACTGTAAGATAAAATATCTACCCCCACTTGTACTTTTATCAACAACGTGACAGTCACAACTCAAAAAAGTCATAATTAGGTGCATATTTAGCTGAGGCTGTACAAATAATTACAAAATCTATGCTAAACAATCTACACAAAAACCATTTTTAATTAAGAAATATTTTTATAATGCAGGAAGAAAAAAAAAACATAAACAAACCAGTATGGTGTCCTTAAGATTTCAAGTATTCTTATATTGCTCCTGAAAAAGAAACCTTTCATACCTACTTCACCATACATTTCGCTTTGCCTCTCAACAAAACTAAAAGAAAACTGAATAAATGTATGTAGATGTAGATCAATGATGTCTACTCGACCCGTATCATTTGCAAAAAAAAAAACAAAAAAACGTTTCACTTCATTTCATTGGCAAAAGGGCCGGCCCTTGAACATATTCCAAAAACTATACGAATTCAATCAATGGCTTTGGGGCTACGAAATTATTGAAATGAGATGCTTCACCTATACATGTAGGTATGGTAGTGGCTGGGCAACTATAACTTTAAATTGGCCGGTGTATGGTAATGAAAAGTAGGACACAACACAATTCTAGTAAAAGCTTTTTCTAGTAAAGTATGCCAATGGTAAATGTGTAAAAGATAGAAATCGGAAGTTGAACTTAAAATAAAAATCCACAAAAAAATGTTTAGAATATCTAATCAATCCAAGCTGGTTACTATAAGATGAATATTTAAGAGGAGTTTAGTTCGAGAGACACTGGACTATACAGGGTGTCCCAAACAAAATGTAACCTACAATTTTATTAAAATAGCGCGGAGATTTCCGAATTTTGATTTCACCAAAGATTATACCGACCAAATGGGTCAGTGGTAGAGGTAAAGGTAATGACTTTGGAGCGGGAGGTATTGGGTTTGATCTCTGTCTGGGAGTAAAATATTCAGTGGTTTTCCACCTAAAACTGTAGGTCTAGGTCATCATTTCAGGAAATAATTGCTAAAAATTGTCGATTCTACGAAAATTATCGCTTCTAGAACCGATTTTACAGAGTTTTGAATCCAAAAAGAAGCTTAATAAAATCGTCTCTCTCTGTGGCATCTGCGTGTGATACCTGCCCTGTATATTTGTAACACATGCTAGGCTAAATACGCTTATAACATTTTTAGTCATCTGAAATCACACCGTAGACGATTAAAACCTTAGGCAGGCAACTTTTGATATGGGTCTGAAGGACTGCGACATTAAGCTTTCTGTAAAGTCATATTTGTCTGTTATAAGACATATAGAAGAAGCCCCTTACAATGTTCTAGTAATAATTCACAGAAGTCTGGCTGAATAAAATCACAGAAGTCTGGCTGGGACTAAACTAAAGCTGATAATAAAAATATTTGTCAAAGTTTATGTGAAAAAAGATCCATTGTCTCCAGCAGTAGTCTGGTAGTCTATGTATGGATTATGGAATTATTTGCAATCAAGGTCGGTTCTAGAAAATTCTAATTTGTCAGGATTTTGTAAACAAATATTTTATGTAATGTTTATGTAAAAGATTTTCGAAGAGTTTCTTTAGTCTTCTTTATAACAGGCTCAATTTTAACTTTTCCTTGGAATATAAATCTATGGATTCCTTTCTACCAATATTATGCATTCTTCATTTTTTTGTTCATAGTGTGCATAGTGATTTGGTGGAAAACCCGGCTATATCATTGCAAAGCTTCTTAAAACATTAAAAGCTCAACTGATGGCCATGTTATTGCTATGATCACCACCATAATTCTAAATGTTTAAATTCTTAGCCACATACCTATAGAATACCAAGAAGTTAAGATTCTTTTGAATGGTCTGGTTTTGCGCATTTGAATTTATTTATTTGGACGTGATCGATCAAATTATCATTGTCATTTATGAAATATGTGCTTATTAACGACCACCTATAAATATCTTTGAAAAGGCCATCCAACTATCTATTGTGCATATCAAATTCCACAAATCTACATTATAATCTATCGTTCAGCTTGAATTAGTTTTCAAATTTAAGATCCGAACAGTGTCATTACTCATTAGCAATCTCCATCATACACTCTCTCCACATCACCAATTTTTTTTTCCTTTCCATAATAACACAAAAAACCCATCCAACAAGTTGCCAGAAAATTAAAAAAAATGCACAAAAAAAAAAAAAAGTTGTTTTAAAGAGCTTCTTGCTGCCTATAAAATGTAAATTTTATTTATGTTTTATGTTTATTAACCATAATTTCTGTTCTACACATATGCTATATACATAGATGGGTACCTAGAGCCTATATGTACATACATGTACAAAACATGTACATACATACATATATGCGTAATGTGTTCAACGAAATATATAAATGTGCGAGTTTTTTTTTTTTTTTAATTTCATATGAAATGAGGTATAAACCAGAAAGACCTACTCTGAGGTCATTTAGCGGTTTTCTTTGCTTCAGGCTATACTTAATATACAATGCGTTTGCACATTTTATGTATTCATTGAAATTATTATCTTTTGCTGCACATAATGTGCACACCACATATGGTTTTTTTCTTCTTGCAACTACCTACCTACATTACATGCAAAATGAAAAATTTATCCAAAAACAAAACAAAACAAAAAAACTGTCTGACGTCTGAAGAAACTGGTAATATTATAAGATGTTGATAAGTATAGGCACAGTACATAAATGCAGTTCAGAACTTTGAGGGGGTGTCTTACTTTAAGATATTACAATAAAAAAAGCTTCATTTATAATCTTAATGGTTAATTAGGTATATATCTAGTGGGCTGGAGACGTGAATGAGAGAGGACGGTTCATCCCGGCGTTAAAACAGGACCAAGACTCCGATCGATAGTGATGAATTCGGAAGAAGCTGTTGGAGGAAGCTAGGACCGAAGAAGATGGTAAATATCTAGTTATTAGTAAATACATTTGTGAAACTATGATTAAAAGTCCTATTTTCCCTGGAATTTGTTTACATTTTTGTAATTAAAATTAAAATTGATAAAATGGTAATCATGCCCAATGATCGCCCATGAGAGGAGATTCTATTTACCATAAATCAGAGCTAGCAATTCCACTTTAATTACTGCTCTTAACTTTTTTGCAAGTGAAAGTTACCAGAGAAGAGTTCGAACGAGATCAATGACAAATTTGAGTCAAACCATGATTCACAACATTCTTTTATATAAATATGTAGGTTTTAAATTTACACAATTATTTTTTATCGCCACCTAAAATATGGTCGATATAAATTGTCAATGAATTCAAAATCTCGCATAGCTTCAACCGGTTGGTTTGAGCGCTTGCTAAACTGTTTTTTAGTCAAACGGTAAAAAAAGCTCTTGTGTGTGGTTTGTTATAAATAATTGTATTGGTGCTATTAGGATAAATATTTCTCGATAAAACATCCACAAAATCCCAGTACTGAGAATATTTCCATAATGCCAACGACTGATTCTATCATTTGTTTCTCTTTTGTATACTTACAGTAATTCCTACATCCACCACTCATGTACGCCATTTTATATTTATGTAATATTCTCTTCCAATTGAAAAGAAATTTAATTCCTCCCCACTAATATATAAATTTCCATTAAATGACTTCATTTGTACGTCGTACGACGATAGCATAGTCGTAGGGTGGATAAGTTTCATAAGATCAAAATGATTGCATATAAAACATTCAATGAAAAACTGAAACCAAACATGATTTTAGTCAAGTGGATTGAAAATCCATTTGTATTTGATGGCATCATCATCTACAACACTATAGTCGGGAAAATCCAACCATTTCATCGATAAAATAATGGCGAATTGTGTAGATAGTTGAAGTATTTGCCACTTTATATAAATTGTTGTTGTATTGTACATATCTACATATGTAGATAAATAATATGCTACATATATGTACGTACATAGAAATACTCGTACAACACAATTCATGAGGCATATTTGCTAAATTTTCATTTTAATCGCTAATTTCCGATGACTATCAGTTTTTCACCAAATGGTCAAATCTGTCGATTGGTCAGTTCAATTTAGTTTGTTATACAACCGAAAATTTATTGCATTCAACTACTCCGTTTTATCCACATTTCATTCTATATTAACCCATTGGGATTAGTCGGAATAAATGTTACAAATTTGAAATCATTAACTAACAGGCATAATTTAATGACAATATTGCCGGTAATTTTTGTAATCGAATTTTAATTTTGTGATTTTTATTTAAATTTGTGTTTATTGTTTTAAAGTGATTTTTGGAAATTATTTAAATATGCAAAATTTAATGTAGTCATGTAGATAGATTTTTAAAAAAATTAATATTTAAAATATGTCCTCATTAACAATGTGCAGAGTAACAAAATTCGATCGATTATTACTGCAGGATGTAGTATGATACTTAACGAATATAATTTTTCGGTGTATAGATATAATTGAACCGTTTCATTAAATCAATTGAATCAGAATTGAACGAACTTGTTTAGTATACACGAAATATTAAAAATAGAATAGAGAAACGTCAAAATATTGTTTTTTGCGAGCATATTTTTTTTACTTTGGAGTTATTTTAATTTCAAATGAAATTATTACAATAGATTTTTATGAGAATTTGATTAATTCGTACGGAAAATCCAAAAAAAAATAAACCTAAGTTATTATTTCTATTATTAAAAAAGAAGTTCATTAAATTTAATACATTATAGTCTTTTTCAACAAATTCTAAGTCAAAAATAGATTTTTTTTACAGTTTTTCATTATGAAGAGCAAATTTTATCAAATACCAATATTAAAATGTACTCTAAACAGAAAAAACTAGTCAGAGTAGTAAGTAAAAAGGAGTAAAATGACAACACTGTATATAATACAATTGTCAAAGTCTCATTTCAGAAAACGTTCATAGATGGCAGTAAAAAAATAGAATTCTTCAAGGTCCATAAATTAAGAACATTAAAGGGTTAACCAAAAAATTTCAAAAAGCCACTCACCTTGCTCAGAATTTATGTGTATCTAAATGCTTTTGTAAATTTTTCATTTTTAGAAAAACGTTAACCCTATAGAGTCCAAACGGTACCTCGGTCAAAAGGGTTAACTTAAATGCACTAAAAACATAAAGAATGTCTCCCTGAAAAATATATGTAAAAATCTATGGACCTTAAGGGGTTAACTTTTTCCAAAAATTTTATTTGGCAAAAAATGGTGGAAATTAAAAATAATTAAAAAATACAAAGTTTCAAAATTACATCTTTAATTATAAGGAAAGTTCAAAATTGTAGACAAAATTGTAGATTGTTCAAAAAAAGGACAAAAAAGGCAGGGAAGGATGCAAATTGCTATTTTCATAAATTTCGCTTATAATGCGAAAAATAATCTATCCCAGCTATAGCATCTTACATCATTTTTATACAATAACATTTTTATTTTAAAAATCTAAATAAATACCTACATTATGTATAAATACTAATTTCTGTTTCTATTTTAATAAGGCAAATTAATTTCATTAAAGTCTAAAACAATAGAAATTCAAATTGCACAAACTAATTTTAACCAAACTATGTTATTAGTAATTAGATAAGAGCAAACTTAAATATCTTGGGATTTGTGTAACAACACTATAAACCTGTTATTTCGTTTTGGTATGCTATCTCTAAATAGATTAAAATACTATAAATTTTACTAAAATGGATAGTGTATGGTGTACGAGTTTACATATAATTGGAGTATGTAATGTAATAACAATTACTTTAACTATAACTATTATTAAATTTGTCAATTTAAATCCAATTGATTAATTTTAATGCCTTAAACTATACTAAATAAGTATCTGTAACGTAATTGTATTGTTGCCTGTTGACTTATGTATTTTTAGATAAATAGTAGTGACTTGGTATATTTATGATTTTTGGCCATTTCATTTAAGGATTTTAGAAATATCCCTACGTACCGATATGGTGCGCTGCCATTAATTTTATGTAAATGGCCAAGTTTCTTAATTATTTCGTCGAAATATTGTCCGATTAGAGAAAAAATAAATATAACAAATATAGATAATAAAAAAGTTCTATGGCCTACCGTTATGGCGCTCCAATCAATTTTATATAATTTCTAGGGTTTTTCATTCATTTAGTCGAAAAATATTTGGCCGACCAATCCATTGAATTGATGAGACATTTCTAGAAAAATACTGTTCCAAAAATATGATATCAGTTAAAGATTTTTTTAAAAATCGGGGGATTAAAAATTAGCTTTGAAATTGCACGCAAATTAAAGCTGAGGCTTGTACGAATCCGACGATATAAAGATGTTTGTGTTTTTTTCAAATTTTTTGATCGGAATTTAAGCCTTTTTAGGCTTTCTATAATAAATTTTTGGAAATATATGTGAAATTCTATTTTTTGACTAAATTCATTATATGAAGTGAACCATCTTATACTTTTATCTATGATATAAATCATCTGAAATCTTTAGAAATTGATTGAAAACGTTAAGATTATTATAAGATTTTTAATAAAGCGGATGAGATCTTGTATCCCCTTTAAGTGACCTCTGAAACTGAAAAACACCAGTTAAGATTATTGATATTTTTGTAATTTTCTTTTTTGGAAAATCTCCGAACTGTGGGTCTCTAGGTGGATTTAAAACATTTATCTTGAAAAAAGTCTATATACATATTCCCTTTTTTGGAACTTCTTCAGGTATCTGTGAAATATAAGAAAAAACTTTTGTGTTTTTCCAAAAAAGAAAATTACAAAAATATCATTAATTTAGAAAGGTCGAGAGGTCGTGAAAACAAAAATCTTTAGTTCAGATTTTCCCAATTTTCTCTTAGATTTTCAACTTTACCCTGCAATCAATTTTATATCATTTCCAGGGTTTTTATTCATTGTTTTTTGATCTTTTTTTTTCCTACATAGAAAATAGAATTAAAATATTTGTGGGTGCGGACGCAACTTTACTGTAGTATATACAATATACATACATGTATGTATATATCTATCTTTTTATTGTGTACCTACAGCATTTTTTTATCGAATTTATTACGAGTTAAATGTTTAAATTATGCTATGTTTTTTTGGTTTAAAAAACAACCCACGGAAGGTAAACAGAAGCCACCCTTATCATGTCCAAAAAAAAAAAAAAAAAAAATTACGAAAAGATAGCCCACACAAAAAAAAAGAAAAAAAAAACAAACCGAAAAAGTGTTGCAACTGATCCGATATCGTCCACCTCCAGTTCACTGAATTTTTCATTATTATGGAAATTGTCATTTAAAAAAAAAAAAAAAAACCGATTCAACCCTTTTCAATGTTTTATTAAATTATTGTTTGCTCACTGACACCTAAAATAACAAACTCATTGAACCGCATTTTGTTCTAGAGGTTAGATGGGTAAGACGCGACTTGAAACGATTTTCCCAGCACCAACAAAAATAACAACAACAACAACAACAACAGCAACAACAACAAAAAAGAAGAAAGTTCTTCTGTGTGTATATATGCTCAAGCAAGAGAAAACAAACAACTTGGGGCTATTGAAAATTCGTCACAAACATTTTCTCAAGCAGACAGTTTGTATCTTAAAAGTACTTGGAGAAAAAAAAAAAAAAAAAAAATCTGATAATTTTTCAATTTGGGACAAAGCGACTAAACCTTAAATCCTCTACCAAACCTAACTACCTACCAATCTACCTACCTACCTACCATCCTACACCATGATTGCTTATTCAGGCCAAAGATTATTTGATTAAAATCACTTGTTGATTGGATTATGGATACAAAATGATTTAAATGAAATTATTATGTAAAATGAAATTGTGGCTAAACGCTAAATGGTCATAATTGAGTGAATTGGTTCATGCGTGAAAAGCAATTAGATGAATGTTGCACGCAATATTATTATGTGTGCCACCTACCCATAATATGTACACTCGTAGATCGTAGTATAGTTAGTACCGCACGTAGTGATACATGAAATTTGTTAAATGCCAGACACAGAGTTTTGCACGAAAAACCAAATATCAAGCTGAACATTGTGAAGGGGGAGAATCTTTCAAATGTAGAGGAAGTACAAGAAGAAACACATTTAATAGGCAATTAGAATTTGAGATTTATTTAGAAATTATCGCAGTAACGGGAACGACATAATTGAATCTACATATACCGGAGTCTCTGTAATAGAACAATTGAATAAACGTTTGAAAGTTATAAAAGTAGAGAGGAAACTCTCTTATAACGCGTCCGATCGGTTTAAAAAAAATGCCTTTTAGAAGGACTCCATCATTCTCACACAAAATTCCAGTTGTCATTCCATTATTTCCACTCTATCGCCAATCAATCGAAAATGACATTGTTGAAAGTGGCCATTTTGTTTATGTTTATGTAATTCCAGAAATTTCCAATCAGACGCTTTACTTACATATTGTCGGCTACACTCGAAAAATGGGTAAGTCCAGAAAAGCAAATTTTACAAGAAACGATAAAAACCCTTTAACTTCTTAGGTGTAATTTATAGGTGGATATAATGTTAGAAAAAAATGGTTGAATTTAAGAGACATACAGGGCCGTAGCTTCTATAGGAGCAAATAGAGAAGAGAAACCGGGCGCAACGATCTAGGGGCGCTGGACAACTGAATTTATCAAAAGATTATTGATGAATAAAATATAATTTTTTTCATCAATTAAAATATACCTTACGAAATTCATAATTCATTTATATATTCAAAAAACATTATAATTGTTATGAAGATAATTCAATTGAAAAAAATAAATACCTACAAGCTTTTCTATAAATCAAACAAAACAAACTTACATATGTATATAAGTAGGTACATTTATACATGGTGCACAAAAAGCTCTCTGTTCCTCAGCGCTCATCAAAATTTCAACAAAAATAAGTTTCATACAAATTTCGTTCTATTGCTTTTGCGTAAACGAAACAAAATCAAAAATATACATATGAGATATGACGTATGATGGCTCACTAAAATTTTTCTGCTCCCTAGCGCCCATCAATTCCCATAGAAAAAAAAATCTTTCGCATACCTATACACAAAATTTTAAACGAATTTTGTTCAAAGTAAAACCTCTGCTCCATGTGTGTTAGAAAGAAAACGAAATAAATTTGAAGGAGAATAATAATAATAACCCAACCCTAAGGCGAAAATTTTCCTTTTCCTATATATGTACATATACTGTACTGTCCTGTTAACTTTAAATGCCTAACTACATTTTTCAAAATAATTAGTTATTGAAGTTTTTCTGTTTATAAAAAATTATAGTCCTAACTGATACACATAGAGCTTTTATATGAAATATTTGTAGATAAGTAGTATGAGCTTATATATTAGCTTATATTACATATGTATATGTATGTAGAATTTTTAGATAGGTTTTTTTTATTAGCAACTTTTCTAAGAAAAGATAGGTTCCGCTGTGCTGGTTCTATATGTGAAATAAACTAAAAAAAAATATTTCGTTATGTTTTTTATGCTTAGCAGAGAAGTATAGGGCGCAATAATTATTACTTGAACCGGGAGCCAAAATATCTAGCTACGGGCCTGGAGACATATCATATGAAATAAAGTTGTACTATAGTTTAACTACTGATTCTAAAAATAATGGACTTACACTATTTTCTGTGTTCATTTGTTGAAATTTGTTTTTTTCTGATGGAGTTATCTTATTTTCGTAGTTTTTTTGAGCTTCAAGGAGGCTTCAGGGTCTTGGACATTTTCAGTATATTGTAGTTCCATTTTTCGTTGACAAATGTTCTTCCATTGTAGTACATCGTCATCATCAAAATATTAAGGGAATTCATTGAATTTGAATTTAATTTAAGTCAAAAGCAATACAAATCTGGTTTTTTTACTATTCATTAGTAAAAATCAAATATTAAATGGACAAATCAAATATTAAATGGACATGCCCATTTTTCTGTGTTCGTTTTGGACTTACCCAATTTTCTTTATTTGAAATTTTAAAAAATCCCTTCAGTCGAATTGCCATTTTAAGACTACGTTTAATGCGTAATTGGTAATAGTAAAATACAAAAAAAGCATTTTTGACAAAATTGGACTTACCCAATTTTCGAGTGTAGCCGACGATATGGAACTATGGAAATTCCAGAAAAATGATTACAGAGAACAATAACAAATTGCTTGATTCGAATAATTTTCCCAGTAGTGTAGTGTAACGTCCTTTTCGGTTGCTACAATTAAGGTACTGGGACAAAGAGACGATGATCTGCCAGCCGGTGGGCATGTTGTATTAAATGATCATCAGTCTACGGACGAACATCTAAAACTTGTAAACCCAGAACATAGAAAACTTGTACTTAAAAATAAATAGTGTAAAACTTAAAATAAAAGTAGAAATTAAAATAAAACAGAGGTCGCTCGTAAGAATTATTGATTCCATCATCAGGGGACTATTTTTAAAAAAAACTTACATCATTTTGATGGAAGAAAATGAAAAAAAAATTGGTTGTTCA
>JANSTT010019291.1:0-11786 GCA_026745375.1 Platyura marginata
TATTTATTGTACAGACAAAATAGACACGTACAAAGTTGTAAATAATAAACAAGTACTCATACGGGTATATTATAATCCGGCGTAGCCAATTTTTCCTTCTTTACTGGTTTTAAAAGCAATATTGACGAACACTTTCATTATGTGCCTGTTTGAATATAAATTAAAGTAGAAAAAAATTGTAAAAATGGATTTTTTATTGAGAAAAATGTTATAATAAATGATTTAAACTCATACAATTTTAACACACATTTTATCAAGAAATGTATATCAATGCTATATAATTTTTATCAATGTTGTTAAAATTTTCAAACATTATAGTCGTATACATATATCTTAAGTATATGCTATAAAAAATATAGCAAATTCTAATTTTTTAGTAATATATTTAGAATAATCATTTATAAACAATTCTTTGAAAGCAACAAAATAGGTAAATAAAATTTCTTAGAAGAAAAAAAAACATTAAATTACTTTATTATTCAACAGAAACAGAAGATAAGATTTAGTCACAATCATGATTAGGTGCGGCGTGCAGGTTTATTTGTTATTTATTCAACACAACCCATTATTCACGTTGGCAATTTTCTCGTGGTTTGATTTTGAGGCTTTATCCCTTTTTTTTTCTCGCTCATCTAAAGGTATGCTGCTATACGTATTATAATATGATAAACCTTATCCCAAATGCTATCTGGAATGTTCGGCTTGAATAAATTCAATCAATAGTCAATGATTGAAATCACTGAATCACTTACATGTTCATTTCTTTTTCTGGCAAAAGAACACAAGTAGCATATATTATATGAACAACATGAGCCTATAGGTAGGTATAAAATGATGCTTATGTGATATGAACCTTATAAATTTCTGGTAAATACGAGGGAGAGAAATTTGTTTTTTTTTTTTTTTGCTGAACGCATATTTTTTTCTTTCTTTTTTCAATATGATAGGATAGGTAAACTAGATAGGTATAAGCACGACAAAGAATTTATTTAATGTTTGTGTGATTTTCTTTTTTAAGGCATTTTTTCTGTTTATCAAGTAATCTTTATGGAATTGAAACAATACATAACGTTAATGGTGATAAAAATGTCGTTCGTACACTTGTTATTGCGGAACGAGAGTTTATCAATAACATTTTGTTTTTATCCGTGCTGAGGAATTTCATTTATACATAATAACATAATAATAAGTAAAATATATAGCAGGAACAGTACTGAACAAAAAAATACTGATAAAAACCAGACAAATTTCATAAACATACATATGTATATACATTACATAGATATAGTCTACAAATGATTTTAATATTTTTTTAATCATGTCAAAAGAATTCCACTTAAACAAATTGAGAAAAAAAAATCATCAAGAAACGAAAATATTTATATTCTAATCAAAATAATTTATCTCAGAAAAACATAGTTAATGTCTATATTGATGTGATAGCTCATTTTGGTCTGTATCCACTGATGAAAGAAAAAAGACCATATGTAAAAATGGATAGAACTTTAATATTTTATGGTGCCTCGAATTCATTGTCTCAATCTATAAAACCTGGAATATATCTAGTGAAATTCTTACAAAATTCACTACCGACTCAAAAAAAATTAAACAACACACAAAATTATTTGATTAAACTGAAATTTTACTTAAATGAAACTACTTAATTATATGTATTGTATATGGATCAAAAATCCAGACAACTTCTATAATCTGCAAACTAAACCATTAATTAATTCATATAACGATATTTTGATCAGCATACATATTTGTTATTCCATGATAAACTTCTTCAAGTAAATTGCGATTATACTAAGTCGAATACCCACACTAGGGTTTACACTTAAAAATGTAATCCAAATATTGGGTAATTTTGTATAATTTTTATTAATTAATTTAAATAAAGCAAGAGAAGAACCTATAAGTAAGGATGATAAAATTTAAAGATTCTTCTTATCATAAAAATTAAATTCCTATAAAATTCCACGAACAGGGATAAGAGTGTTACATAACACTGTATAAAACATTATGTTTCTAGTAGATTTTCAATCTTTACATAAGATTTTTAATTGGTATTGTTTCCG
Organism: Platyura marginata; assembly: GCA_026745375.1. NCBI lineage: Eukaryota > Metazoa > Arthropoda > Insecta > Diptera > Keroplatidae > Platyura > Platyura marginata. The sequence continues at coordinate 2,082 of JANSTT010019291.1, forward strand.
TATCATCATTATCCACTTCATATTTAAATCAATTAAAATTTAAAATTCTTTTGTTTGTTGTAAGAATGAACAATCGCGTTTGTATTACCGGATATAATCGTCCTTTACGTGACATGAATTTTGTTACAAAAACATTTTAATAAGAAAAAGCTTGTCGGAAAATCCTTCTCCTTTTTTTTTCATCATACTAAAAGGGTCTTTTTTCCACAGCATATATGAAAATACTTTTGTTTTGAACTTAATTCTAATTCTATACGGTATATATGTATGTATATGGTAGGGTGCTTTTATTATGGGGATGAAATGTCATAGAAAAATGTATTCATTTACACTTAAAGAGGTGTTTTCTAAATTTAGTTCAGGTAGAAAATCTATCGTTTAAATATTACTTTAGCAGAAATTTACACATTTTCTGTGACAAGTTAACCCCTAATTTTATATATGTACAATATATACGGAGTATAGTAGGTAGGTATACAATAACTTTATTTAGTCCTTTATTAAATCATAGGACATTCAATCCCAAGTAAATATCAGATAATTAAATTATGTTTTGCTTACATTTTCTAATGGGAGGGGAGAACTTTGTTCTGAACAAACAAACACCTACACCTACATATATATTTTTCAATTACTATAGCAAAAATTGTTAAGGACATACTAATTATCTTATAAAATCAAAACCATCCATCGTATAATTAATAAATATTTCTAGTTCTGCGAATTTAACTTTAATTGGTGTAGTGGGTGTTCTTATTTTTGGGCGATTTTTACCTAAGAATGAGGAAAGTATCTAGAGAAAAAAAAATTTACGCTTACTAAATAGGAAATAAGTACCTATAGTCGTTGCTTTTAATATATTCTCAGTTTGTCTTCAATAAAACGATACATAATTTTGTTGGGGGATGCTTGGATAGAGATGAAAATATCATGTATTTGGTATACAGTAAACCCTCGTCTGTTTTGTGATTTTTTCACTTAAAATATTCTTTAAAATAGAATATAATAAATATGTTTTTATTTTTCTATAACCAACCTGTATCATATTTTTTTTAGGGGTTGATGCGTTCAGAATTAGTCGAATTAATTGAAAACAATTTAAACTCCATTTCTTGTCTCGTATAACGCGACATTTTTGTGAAACCTAACCTATGCGTTAAACAAGGGTTACCTGTAGAAGAAAGTAAAATTCGAAGTCAGTTATCAGTACCAAAAAAAAACATCATCAAAATGTCAGTTTATTACACTTGGCAACGCGGAAACAAATTTGTACAATAACAAAAAAGATAAAACTGATCTAAATAGTATAAAATCAATGTTTAAATAAAAACAAATTTGTGAAATATTGTTTATATTGTACGCAATTGGCATTAAATAAAAATAATGACCATTTATCGTAATACGACTATACAATACATATAAATATGTCCATATATTACTAAGAGTAATACACATAACTCATAATATTGCTATTTCTTATCTTATATAGTCAACAAACTGTACATAATGTTAATCCAGCAATTTCTATAAATTTCAATTGACCTTCAATCATCGAAATGTCTTGATTAGGCTTATCTCAATATTAGCGTAAAAACGATATTAAATAGTATAGTTACATAGATTTATACATAATGTATGTATATAAAGTGTATATAACTATGTACATATACATACATATATAGAAGATGGATCACAATAACGTCTTAGGGTAGTAGTGAAGAGTAGTTCCTAACCATCATTACAACTGAGAAGTAGTCGAAAATGCAGAGTTTAAATATTTAAGTATATTTAGTAAGTATATGTTTTATTAAGTTTTCACTTGTCATAAATATAAGTAAAATTGTTTGTTTTCTTATCAATTTAGTATGGAAAGTAGCCAAAAGTTAGGTATTGAGAGTCACTGTATGATTGTTTTTTAAACCGAAATATATTTTTTTATTTTACTATATTCTAAATTTTAATTTAATTAAGGTAATTATTAATAAAATAATTTTTTTTTGATAATCCTTTTAAGTACCGCGGTATATGTATCAGTGGCAAAGCGTGAGAATTATTGATCACATCATCAAGCGTGAGAATTATTGATCACATCATCAAGCGTGAGAATTATTGATCACATCACTATTTTTTTAAAAAACTTACGTCATTTTGATGATAAAAACCGAAAAAATTTGGTATATCTTGACCGTTAACCAAAAAAAAAAAAAAATTACATATATTTGTAATTTGTAAATATGTATAGTAAATACATTATCTTAATGTTACGATTTCCAACTAGTACAAGTTGCAGCCGAATTATAGCTTTAGCCCATTCAAATTTACTCATAAATAGAGTAGTCTGTATATATGATTCTCACAAAAATACTTGTACATCATATCAATAATAACATCACACTCGACTACATATACATATATAAGGAATAGAGATGACGTTCATATATTAAACGGATCACTATAATACATACTTAAAAAAACCTAGTACATAGATTTATCTGTGTACAGTGATAATGATCGAAATGTCGACTAAAAAAGAATTTACATTAAAGATATGATTTTGAAACTTTGCATTTTTATATTATTTTAAAAATAGTCTCATGATGATGGGGTCAATAGTTCTCACGCTTCGCCACTGATATGTATGTACGTTTACCTCTTAATATTATATCCTCTTAAGTCTTAAATTGTGAATATGAATGAATGTAAGGAATGAAATGAATGTATTGTACTAATAGCTAAAGCTAAATAAATGTTTATTATTATTATATACTTGTATTTTAAATTTGGAAATTTAAAGAGAAAATTTAACTATTTTCTTGGAATCTCCAATACTCAATCACTATGAGGTCTACAAGATTACAAAATACGTACTTAACGACATCGATTTTTTTTTTGTGCTAATCGTCCTTTGAAAATTTAATATCATTCAGAACATTAATTTACAAAGCAATTCTAAAATTTTAATCACAAATAATTGAATAAAATAAATAATATAGAAGTAAATGAAAAAGTCTACAAAATTTAATTTGTCAAACAATATAGGCAACAGCGCTTTATTAGTACCAACCAATAAAGCTTTGCTTTATTACTTTTTCGAAAATGTTAAGACATTAATGGAAATTGGTGAAGTTGTATACGCTCCATTTTATAACAATGCAAAATATTCTATTCGAGTATTTTAATTCATCAAAAATTGAACAATTTTCCTTTTATAAATGAAAAACAAACATTATTCTTCCAAATGTAAATAAAATGTCAACTTTTATTTACAATCAACAACCCTCCAATTTCTTATTTATATAACACAGTGACTATGGTATACCTATAATATTAATATATTAAGAACTGACTTAATTATTAATTTTTCAATTGACTATATTAAATAATATTTAACCATTTCCTAAAAAGTAATTTTTTTTATATATATTTTCATAAGAAAAATTCAAATGCCATTAGCAAATTGAAGACAGAATTCCATTACTTTTACATAATAGATCGGTGGTTAAACACTGGACGACCATCCGGCAGCTTTCAGTTTCGTATGTCGGTCTCGATATATTTTTTAAGAGTTTTTTTTTTCTTGAAACAGAGATTTTAATGGCATTTATATTATTTATCAGACCGTTCTTTGACTTTGGAGCAAATACTTGTACATTTGACTAACATTTTATGCAAACTTTAAAATAAAATATATGTTATGTTTCTTCGTCCTTTTTTTAAAACTGTTTATTTCTGAGAATATCGTGAAATATGTACCGTACAGTGCCGATTATAATACCATGTTACTCTATATGGAAAATGCTACTTTTTAACCGTGATATATGTACAAATCCAAATAGTATATCAGAGTACACTATTTAGGGAGGTATACTATTCGGCACTCTACGGTATATAAATATATATGACGTAAATGATTTGACACTCAGTGTTGTCATCTGACAGTTTGTCAGAGTAGGAAAATCTTCAACTAACCAAAAACCTTGTATTTGACAGCAGAATTATAGTGACATTTTTATTTTTATTTTCTCTCAAAATGATGAGATTAAATCCAAATACAGGGTGGCCGGAAATTAGGGTATCACTTATTTTCTGTGAATAATAAAACACAATTAGGATATTAATTTGTCGGTTTTCGATCTCGAAACACTACACCACTAACAAAAGTTTTTCCGACGATCTAATGTTATTTTAATGCACGCATTGAGTGTGCAAGAAATTACTTCCAACAGTTTGGACGGACTGGCCCGGTAACTCACCAGATCTCAATCCGATTGAGAATCTTTGGTCAAGATTAAAGGATGCAGTGTTTCGAGATCCGAAACCGACAAATAGGCTACAACTAATCGATCGGGTTAAAGAAGAATGGAAAAATATTTCTAATCAAGAGTTATTATGTCCGATGCGAATCTTTTAATGACATATTCGACGCCTGTATTGCTAACCAAGGAAGTGATACCAAATATTAATATTTTTTTTATATTTATTTTATAATTAAAAAAAAGTTGAATTCCATATCCTAATTGTTCACAGAAAATAAGTGATACCCTAATTTCCGGCCACCCTGTAGTATACCAATGGTACACTATTATTGGAGGTATTCTATTCGGCACTGTACGGTACCTATATGACACAAAAACACAATGTAAATATGCAGATTTTAAAAAAAGATAAATTGTTTCTAGTATATTAATGTGGCGCAAAAATGGTATAAAAAGTGTATGGAACAAAATAAAATTTTGTTTCAAAGAAACAATGTAAAACATAGAATTGAACCTAACTCTCTATGTATCATTTAACAGAAAATTCAATTTTCTGAATAGTTAATATTTAAAAGTTCGATTTTTTACAACAATCCATATTGATATATAGGTAGGTATACCTCACCTCTACCTATTGTCAAAATTGAAAAACTCTTTTTTTTTCTTTTTGCATAAATATCTAAGTATATAGTTCCGATTTACCGTCAATACTACATATACATAATATAGATTTTGTATAATGTACGATTGTAACATATTGTCGGCCTTAAATTATAACGCCCACAAAAACCATTCAAGTCCCAAGTGATTTTGATCCTTATATAGATCTGAAAACGGTCGAAATATAGGACAATATAATTTTAGGCTAGACGCTATATATTTATGAATATTTGCATTGCTATTTGAATATTTTATCTCTAAAAATAGAAGACCAATTGGAATTACAAAATTAATGATTATTTGTACATTTAATAGGTAAGGTAATTAAAAAAACAATAAAGTACATATGTGAAATACCATTTGCAGCAGAGAGAACCGTACCTATATACATATATATGCTACAAATGGTATTCTACATATTTTTTATTAGGTGTTTTTTAAATTTATTATTATTATCAACAGGTACCGTACCAATAAATTAAATTTAAATAATAATTAACTTCGTAATTTCTGTGTCGCTCTACTACAGTGCCCGTAGGCCAAGACATTGTCAAACTTTTACCTATATTTGCCGTTTGGATAAATGTCCAGAACAAAAGCTTTAATATTAAATTTTAAATTCTAAGTCCTTTCATTCCTTCAATTCTCATTCAATTCGAAATTCTAAGTTTTCAATATTCATTCAATTCAATTTCCATTTCAATTGAGTTAAATCTTTAAATTGAATTTCCGTTCTGTTCAATATTAATTTTGTTTTCACCAACAATTACCTATAAATAATGTAATTACATACATTGGTTTCGAGTAACAATTGTTAAACATAATTTTCAATGGAAGATAAGTATTAAAAAAAATATGTTTCCGTTTTATTTATTGAGAGAAAAAATTACACTATTGAGAGAAAAAATTAAATTAAAAGAAAAAACAGTAGGTAAGTAAATGTCAGGTAAATACACAAACAAAATCGTAGCCATTATACTATAGGATAGTACAAAGCTTTCATTTTGGGTTTTTTTTTTACTACAATTTACCTTTAATAAGACAGGCTATCAAAACTAAAAAAAACCGCCACATTTTATTAAAAATCCAGTTAAATTTCTAATTATTATTATTAGTTATTGGTACCTAATTATTAATTAAAAATTTCACTTTTTAATTAATTTTTTACATTTCAGTTATGTTTCTAACCAAAAACTAAGTGAAATTGTCTAATCAGAAAATATGTTTTCTTTTTTTTTTACTTTTCCGACACTAAGTTTTCTCAATGTGATGTTTTTTATTCATATTCAGAATTATGATTTATGTAAAATAAATAGAGATTAAAACACATACAGTGATAAAATACAAGTTTTTTATTTGTTGTTCAATTTGGTAAGCTTTTTTAATTTAATTCATAATCAAACTTTAATGTTATCTAATTATAATTTTAAAAAAGTTTACTGAGTTCAAAACCCAATTAAAAATACACTTCCATCACGGAAATTATTAAAGCATGCCCAAATTTTTCCTGGATACGGTCCAACATTTTCGATTTAGAAAACAGTGAATAACAGTTAATTAACATATTGTTTAGAAATTTTAAAAATCATTTGTAAATTACTATTTAGCAAACGATGCCAGGCTAGGTTTTAACCACCTATTTATAAAATGGTTTGATTTCTTTCATTGATAAATCATTAGAAAATGTTATAGGTTTAACTACACATTAGAATTCTAACTACAACTACAGTAAGTATTCGACTCTGTAAATATATATATATTTTTTTTGTTTAACCGAAATATTTATAGCAATTTCTCTCAGTGTATATGATGATTATCTTTGCTCATATTTTAATATTGTATATATCACATACCTTATATGTAAAAAGACAAGATTCTAAAAAAGACCGACACACCGCATGATGCAACATATACAACTGTAATTACAGTATTTTTAAATATGTGAATTGTCAATACAAAAAATTGTTTATTAAAAACTTATAATTACGAATAGTAAGTACCTACATACTTCATTTTCACTTCATCGAATGTTCATAGAATCGAATACTTACTGTAAATGGTTCAAAATATAATTTTAATACCGTTTGAATAATGTTAGTTTAACAACTAAATTCTACTGTCATTATTCTCCATGATTCCCTTTGCGCCCGATTTCAATGCTTAATTTACACCCACAGTAGCTAGGATACTGAAGTAAATCCAAATATGTAGATAATAATGAATGACAAAATAATAATAAATGTTAAAAACGGAGGAGAAGGAAGTAAAAAGCTTTTGAAAGATTCAGTTTAGTTTTTTTTAATTTTTCTTTATGACGGAACTTCGCCATTTTCTCCTAGTTAAATCAGGCACAATTACCATAACAAAACAATACGAAATAATCAAATTCAATTACTTATCGACTAATACTTTAAGTGTAAAATAAGACACGACTCTAGCTAGATACTATTAAATAGTAAATATATTTAATTTGTTTTTTACCTGTATAGTAATTGAAACAGTAGTAATGGCGATACTAAAAGTGAATTGCAGTAAGTAGTAGCAATAAATATTTTCAGCACTGTATTCCTAAATGAATTGTAAACTGGTAGCAATTAAACATACTTCTTGCACTATAAATACTTATGAATTAATAATTTAATATTGATTCCACAAACATTGCACTCTTGTATTAACTAACTATATACATAATTTAAGTAGCCTCTCATTTATTTTTATTTTTTTTTTTTTTTTTATTCAGTTCTCACTATTTTATATTAAATAAAATTATAAGAGAAAAACGAAAACTGCAATAATATGTAGGCTATCATATTGTACATTGATTTTATCATTATGTACCTGTGTATATACATGGATTTATATTTATTTATTTTTTTTTTTATTTTATGATGATGAAATTTTCTTCACTACCTTGTAGGCCAGAGTATCATACTCGATTTTAAAATATTTAAAAGCCAAGCGTTTTAATACGAGACTATGCATAATAATAGGTTTATTATAGGTTTGCACTTCGTCAATTTTTTTTTTTTAATTTTATGTCAGTATGTACGGAATATGTATGCATATATACATTTGTATGTATTGTATTAGATCATTACATATAATTTATGCATATAGAATTTTTTTTTTTTATCACTATCATTTATACAGTAAGTATGTATAATCAAATCACATTTATTTACAAAACACTATATCTTCTCAGTATTTACAAACAAACGAAACGATTTTTTATCGCTCTTACATATTAGTTAGTCATGTCACAAACCGTTATGTATGCTACTTCAAAAGATCGATTATGCACAATTTTTTATTATTTAATTTCGTCTTAAATACATTTATAGACATTAAATTTATACTTAAATATAGGAATAGACACAACATAAATAAATGTGCGAGGAAAATTGTTTAAAACTATAATTTGTTGTTTATATAAATATATGACCGACGCGACTAATGGCTTCAAGTAGACTAAACTTGCAATCTCAAATAATTCGATACAAATTTGTTTTACAAGGAAATTTCGCTCTCACCAAACATATTTTCCACTTTGTTTGATGTGTTTGCCCGAGAAACAATATAACGGTGAGCGAACATAATTTTATATATACTCAGCACATTTGTACAGTTATATGCCAAAGGTGTATCTTTTATAATATTTTTTCATTCGCGTTGCACATTTTCCCATTTTCGGTTTTTTTTTTTTTTTTTTTCTTTTTTCTAAATGGCATGAGATGAGTGGAAAAAAAGTTTTTCATATATTTGAGAAAAAAGGAAATAAGGAGGTATACGTTTGCGTAGTATATTGCATACAGATACAATTACTTGTTCAAATGTCAATGATTGCGGTTAAAAAGAGAAGTAGTTAATACTACTCATTGTGTTGTACATATGTTATGTATATATATAATACATATGAACAATATTTTTTTGTTTAACATTAAAAGGGGGGCGGAAAGTATCACTTTTCATTTGAAAATCATTTGGTTAGATAAGGGTTTACAATGTGTAGGTATATATATAATGTGTTGAGTGAATATTGACCGATTTTAAATCAGTAAAAAATTGTAGTCAGTAAAACTGACTGACTATGCATGTAATACTTTTAAAAAATAAATGAAAATTACATTGAATAGATTGTAGCACATTAACGATTATTAATGTCCGGACTATATATCGCCTGCAATTGATCGCCAATAATTTACCTACAATAATTTATTAAACCCAATTTATTGGCAACATTTTTATGGCGTATACAAATTAAATAACCGTTTTCTTACACCATATAAGCAAAAAGAAAACAAATTCGTCTAAAATTGATCGTCAATAATTGATCAGCAACAATTTATCCAGCCATATATGTATGTAGGTACATCCAATAATAAAAGTAGTTAGCCAATTTTTCATCCAAAACATGTTCAGTACGCTGATTCTGTCCACATGTACGATATAGTGCTACGCTATAATTATACTTGACGCAGTTGAAATGGCATGCGGTATTTTTGACGTATAAGCCAAAAAGTGTGTTTTTACTTAGTTCGTAATAAATGTAAATAAGTCAAAATTATAAAGTGTCAAAATTAAATGTAAACATTTGTTCTCAGTTTGCTTGAGAAAAAATGAATTCTGTTGTGCCCTAATTAATTAATTTAGAAAAAACGGTCCTAGGATTTTGTAGCGACATTTAAGGGATACACAGGATCCTTTCCTAACTGCAGAGGATATGTATATTTTACAAATATTTAAAAAAAAATTCACAACACAAAACATTTAAATAACTTAAGCTAAATAC
>JANSTT010019292.1:0-11782 GCA_026745375.1 Platyura marginata
ACCAAATATCGAATTATCTATCCCGCATGCCACAGTCTTCCAGGCGGAAGTCTTTGCTTTGCGGGATTGAGAGCCAACATGTTAGGTTCTTCTCTGACAGTCAAACAGCGCTGAAAGCACTTGACTCCTTCAAATGCATCTCGGAACTGGTTGAATGCCTTCAAGATCTGTTAAGTTTGGCAGAACTAAACACTATCAACTCCTATGGGTGAGAGGACATTCTGGTCTGGAGGTGAACTAAAAGGCTGAGCTGAGCTAGCGAAAATAGCCTAGCCTTCCATTACACTCACCTAAACCTTTCCTGGGCTTAATTAATAAAAAAAAGCTGGGTAGCCATTTGGCGAACCTGTCGGAAATGCATTGCAACTATTTAGACGTTTAAAGTGCAATCCAACTACCCGGCCTCAAATTCACATCAACATGCCAGAGAAAAACACTTCATGTTTAATTCCCCACTAAGACAATTGGTCGGTAGCCATAGTGTCTACATTTTATAAAATTTCGTTAATACAGAAATTTTCTGTGAGAATAAATTTGCGTATTTTTATTTGTCTTTATTTTTTTCCATTTTTTATCATTAAAAATAATAATTAATGTTATCAAGGATTATTATTACATATAGTAGTTATTTTATTCTAAGTATGGCTTATTTTTTGTAATTTAAATCCTATTTGGACCTTGCGTAATTTTTCTTTCATATTTTTCTTAAAACCATTTATTTTGTAGGTATGTAGGTATTCTTTTTGTTTGCCTAGTAAGAGAAGACTAATGTTAGTTATTAATCTCAAATCACCAGAGCTATATCTTTTTCTAATGAATACGTTATTTGATATAAGTCTTTTTTGGGTTTTTGTTCCATATAAATACATCATACATGTTTTTACTGTATGCCTCTGACTGTTTAGTTTATATATGGTTCTTATTATGTTGTCCATCCTGCTTCCGAATCACATGTAATATCATATTATTCATCTAAAATAAATTCTGATGTGGTGTTTTGTTTTGTATTATATAAACGTGGTTTGCCACTACAAATGAAAATAGGGGTGTTAGGTTACAATTTAATAGGCTTTAATAGGCTTATTGTAAATATGACACTTTGCTGCTTTCCTGCTGCTGTTACTTTACCAGTTACTACATTTTTAGAAAAAAACAATATTTTAAATCGACATTATTTTTATAAAAGTGGCAAAAGATTATATTTGTATACTATTACATACCTACACCAAAAAAAAAAAAATAGGCAATGGACAGTCATGTAGCAATTGTAGAGGTACTGTTTTATAATTTTTATTCGCCAATATCCTATAAACTAGCCTACGACCCTAGAGCGAGAAAAAAGTTGAGAATACTAAGAAAGCGCGTACTTTTAGGAACAACCATATTAATGACGATATTTTTAATATGTAATAATACAAAATATATGAAGTTATATATAATGTAGTCAGGTTGACCCCTGTGATCACTCTATAGAAAATTTACTATGGACAGAGTGAAGGTTAAAACGGTCGATATGAAATTAATTTAAAAGACAATATTTATTGGATCATATTTTTTAAAATACTTAAACAATACCAAAATTCTTCAAAAAATTGTCTTCAGAATTAAATACAAATATATATATTCTCATAAGAAACATGGCAACCCATCATGTCATTGTTCAACATATAGTTAGACATCTACTGAAAAATATTTCTAAGGAATTTTTATTCCATTGGTTCACCTGCAGTGAATTTGTTAAACAATGTAAGTTGTGACAGAAGAAAGATGGATGCGTTACTGTCTTTGGAGACCGATTACATGTAAAAATATTCATCAAACATTGAGGACGAAGACAATACTTAATTTAGATCTCTACAGCACACATACACAATTTTATTTTTCCTATTTGATACAAAATAAACTATCAACATAATGACAATAGGATACAACTGGAAGAAAAAAAAACTAAAAACATCAACAAGAAAATGTCGAATGTTGAAAGATTGATTTCATATGTGATGCTTCATCCATCAATTAATTTACATAGAAAATTTCAACAATATGATACGAATGATGACCATACAAATTTCACAGAATATTGCCTATTTATCATTATTATGATCTTTTGATGAAATTTACACTGTTTTGAGCTTCTTGGAAAATGTACAAAAATGAATAATAGCCAGATAATCAATATGTAACTTACCTATTGGTAAAGTAGGAAATATCAATGGATATTTAAACCAGTAAAGAAGGAATAATTGGTATGAGTACTTGTTTATTAAAAGTCGTAGTTTCGTCTCTATTTTGTCTATACAACGAATATACACATACATATATTGAGTAAATTGAATACAACACAAGTGATTAAAAAAGCTAGAAATGACATCAAATTGATTAAAATAAAAATAAAGAATAATGGAGATTGGGTCGCTCACCTTCTCGTTTCTTTTCCTTGTTATTATTTTTTTCCACACTGCTATCTGGCTTACCGAACTCTGGTCTGTTCTTTTATTTTACTTTCTACCTCCACCGAAGGAAAGAGCGAGTTCCGAAATACATAGGCACAGTAACCGATAAGCCATTCATGCTCTCGTTCTTTCTTTTTTGTGGGGTTACAGTACTAGTACTCTTCGGTGGTGTGGGTGATCATTAATTATTGACCCCTTCCATGGGTTTCCCATCTTTCGTGACCGATCCAATCCCACAATTCTTCTCTTCTCAATTAACATTTAATTATTATTTAATAATTTTCTTAATTCTAACCGACGCACATCCCTTAAGGATTACTGATTTAAATAGTAGTGAAGAGTTGCAGATTGCAGGACAAGCTCATAATAAAAAATTAATAAACTCTATGATTTCATATCATTCGACAATATCTGAAAAATTCATCCAAATGATCTGCCTTTCGTAATTTCAGGTTCATGCTTCTCTGGAATTTAAATCTCATTTTCAAATTAGAAACTTCGCAACAATTAACGAAACTCCTTACACCAATTTCTAAAATGTAAGTATTGTAATTATATGTCAGTGGTGCAATAGTGAAACAGTTGTAAAAATCACGCAACAATCGAATTTGCTAACGAGTGAAATTAAATACGCATTATAAAAAATTGGTTTATTAAATATTTATACCAATTTCATTACAAACAAGAATCAAATGTTATATAACCAAATAACAATTTTGTAACGCAAGAACATGATCTATATGCTTGTCCCAAAACCCAAACAAGAAGCAGTTTCCCTCTTCCATTAAAACTTTTGTCTTGTTTGTTTTTACAATAGGAAATCGGATACTTTTCTAAATAAAAATTGTATACGTACTGGAAACATTGTTAGCAATTTTATTCAATTGTCGATATATCCTAGGGTACAGTTGGAATATATTTTCAAGTTTTTAGTCTATGCTCTATGCAATGAACAATTGAAAAGTTCAGATTACATCGGGCTAGTTAGGAATTCATAAATTCAAATTGGCCGAAAAAATATTTGGTTTGTATACAGTTTTATTTTTCAGGGAGGAAAGATTGATATGTTGGTACGTATAATATTTGAAAGTATGTTAGATAATAAAAGGGCGGTTTGTGATGCAATTACGTGATTTTGCTATATTAGTTTTGATCAGTTTACATCTACTAAAAAATGTATTTATTTCCGAAAGGGGGGATTCAAATACTGATAAGAAAAGGATTATTGAAATGTGTTGATGTTTAAATATTTTTTTTTCTTCTCTCATTGTAGAAATATCTACTTATGATATCATTTAACCAACTTTGCTACAATTAATTCAAAAATAAATTTCATATGACAGAGAATACCATCTTAAGAAATCTAAATCTTTTAAGTAAATTTTTAAGTCTCCTGAAAAGCTAAAATGTAAACAGATACACTTAAATAACGATAATCATTACAATAAAACATTTACTATATGGTTGGATTATTTTCTAAATCTTTTGGAAACATTTTAAAGCTAACTTATCATCATCATATAACAATGATATATAGATTTCAAGTTTTTGTTGTAGTTTTGTTTGTATAATTGCATAAATCTTTTTTCAAAATATACGATTTACTGAAAACCATTTTAATGAATTACACAAATATAACAAAAACTTAACAATAGAAAAGACCGGCAATTTGAAATGTATATCGGATGACAAATTAAATATTTTTGGTAAATTCTAGGGGATCAACGTAAATCTTTTACGTACATAACTATCCATAAAAACATTATGTACGTACAATGTATTGATTTTTTTTTCTTAAATCATTTATTTAAAATCTTTCTTTAATAATATATATAAATATTTAAGTTATAATACCAACGTATAAGTATGGAATGCCAGATATAATTTAAGGAATTTTGAATGTTAAGAAATCGGAGTGATTTTGCTCAAATGTACATCAAAATGTACCGTTTTCTCCGTAAGCAAGATTTACAATTAGGATCGATTATATAGTATAGTACCATCCGGAAAAATGTAGAATAATAGTCGGTTGAAATTCAGTTTTAGTTTGCTGCGGATTTTTTTTTTAAATCATTATCGTGAATTACAAAGAATTATCGTAAAACCAAAATCTACATAGTAATAATCTTTAGTAGGTACCTATTAAATAAATTATTCTGTATTAGAAAATTAATCCAACGTCATACGTATATGATGTTAACGGCATTTTAAATTCAGTTAAGAAAACCATTTTCTTTCAACTTCACAAAAACAATTATAAATAAATGCTCAAATTAGCATTTTTGCTACTGAATTCTGAATACCCATGTGTTGTTATAATATTTTCACATTAATTATACCCACAGGTATTGTAATCTTATTTTAACATCAATCAACACCCAGGAATTATTGCTCTATTATTTTTATGTAATACATAAATGGTATGTAGGTAGGCACTACATACGGTTGGATAATGACAAAATGTAAGAATCTAATTAAAATACAAATATGTACATAATACAATTTGGTTTTTTTCCCCATTTTCATTTTGAATAAATTTGATTGCATCGCCATGATAAGTTTCTTTAACAAAGACGCGTACACACCATGATTTGTTATAAAAAATTAAGAAATGGTCAAGAAACTACATATATTCAAAATGGCGAAGCTTCCGGTTATTTTCTTTTGTTTTTGGTTTTCGGTATTTGAATGGAATAAATTAATATTGAAGGGGTATAATTTGGCACGGTTTGTTTGTATGTACCTACAGTATTACAAATAGGTGTCATGTATACATAAAACATAAATATCATAAATTTTAATAGTTTCTCATAATTAAAAGATATTTTAAAGACAATGGAAAGTGTAGTGGAGTGTAATTTGTCTCTAAAGCTCTAAAGTAATACTTATACATAGTTAGTTTTGCTCGCAACAATTTAGTTTGTATTAACACTTGATAATAGAAAACCAAAACTCAAACAATTCTTATTTGTCACAAAAAGTTACCAATTTAAAAAGAAAGCTTGAG
This sequence comes from Platyura marginata, assembly GCA_026745375.1. NCBI lineage: Eukaryota > Metazoa > Arthropoda > Insecta > Diptera > Keroplatidae > Platyura > Platyura marginata. The sequence goes on from JANSTT010019292.1 coordinate 5,461, forward strand.
TAAATTAATTTTATTTATAATAGCAATGTGTTTTTGAATACAACACATTTTATAAGTGGTTCATATATAATTATATTTACTAATTACACGTATCGTACCATTTTTATGCCGATTGAAAAGCTTTGACAAACAATTTACTAGGGAACAACATTGTATCTATTTTCTAATAGACAACCGACTCATACATATTGTAATTACTACTTTGATCGGTCAAATGTTATAAATTTTATATGTGGAACTCAGCAAAACCAATGTTCCCGTTATGGTGGATCGATAACAAAAAAAAAAAGAAAACAATAGTTTAAATTCGGATTGAGCATAGAAATTCGATTTTTACATAAAATGTTCTCGATTATAAAACAAATGATTTCATTCCTATATGTAGGTACATAGTTTAATAGAAAATCTCCATCCACCCTAGTATACATACATATACAATACAATGTTCCCTATCTACAAAAGTAAATTCGTAAAACATCTAGTTTTAATAAGCGTTTTGGTTCGTGTTTTCTGTTGTTATGAAGTATATTTTATGTTTAATTATATTGAAATCAATCCAAAATAGACCAACTTTTAAAATCAGAACAATATATATCTAATATTCAAAGCTACCTATACTGAAAATAGGGTACATATTGAATTATATTCTTTAAAAATCAAAAATTACATAATGGGTAACATTTTAAGGTACATACATAATAAACGTACAGTACCTACAGTATCTTTACTGAGGGTCTCATCCATACATAAAGAACATTTATTTACATACATACCAAATTTCCAATATAATATACATAATTTGTAATAAAATATGTAAACTGTAGAGATACATTACCTGTAAGATGTTATTTAAATATTATTTTTATTTTCTTATACTTACCTAGCATCTAGCAACATTCATTATTTAATAAAAATGCTACTATCCAGATGCTTCAACCAAAATTGTAATTTTAATAAAGTTTTGGTTCAGCTTTTGCTTTTAATTAGTGAAATGTTTTGTACAATATTTTCTAATCCTAAAAAAAATTTTAAGACATGGTTAGAAGAAATCGACGTTCCAAAGAAAAAAATGGCTATTTGTATCTTAATATATGTATATAGGTATCGGATGTTTTTATCTTGTCACTTGACATTTTATTTAATAAAGAATAGAATGTCCTAAATTCCACAACATTATCAATTAAACTGAAATTTTTATAATTAAGACAGATTTTCGTCGAAGAAAAAGCCTGAAAATCTGTATCATAATTGACAACCATATAAGAAACAATAGAGCGCATTCAATAAAATGACATAGATACACAATTTTTGTATGATTAGTCTCATTTTTGTTTTTATTTAAAATAAATCAGTAAATTATACAGATGAAATAAATATTCTTATAGTTAGTAACCATATAATCCCATGATGATCCATTGATTTATTCGATACTTCTTACTCGATATGATTACGGCACTGTATAAGTTCAAAAATATTATGTAGTTATGTACAACAGATTGTAGGATTGTACATATGGAATTGTACAAAATCTTGTGTACTCGATATAAGCACTACATAAACAGAATCCTGACCAATAAATTATGATCATAAAATATTATATTTTTGTTAAAAACCTAATCAAAATTTCTGCACATATGTATGTTATGAACTTGCGTGTGTAAATACAAAGTCCTGCTGTTTTGAAAGTTCGTTGATGCAAATTTTCCTATAATGTTCTCCGATCAGATTCTCACGTATATATACATATATATAGGTACATACATACATATACATATGTATATATATATATATTGTGAACCGACATCATAATCATAAGACCACAAAAAATATGATCCCAAACAAAACTTATAAGAACCAAAAGATTTATTAATAAACACATTACCAATAACCAAGTCTCCTAATTTTGTATCACGGTTTGACCGTATAGTAACACACCATTATAATGATATAAAAAGTATATACGGCTCCGCATAGATAGATATATGTACCTGTAATATTGTTAATAGGTATATGTATATGTTGATTTAAATTTTTTTAAATTTATTTCACAATGCGTGTATAGTTATTACAAAAAATAAATTTTATAATAAAAAGAAGGTGGTTCTGTTGATACTTACCAAACAACACCGCGCCAGTATTCAAACCAGCAGGAGATAATGTAAAAACCATTTATTAGCTGCCGCTTTTACCATATTTCCATTACAAAATAAAATTAAGGTATATCGATTTAAATGTTTATATTTCAGTTTTTTGCTGATTAAAATTCATGTAGATATTTTGGATTTGTTGAAATTACATTTTAAACAGTGTTTATAGCAATATAATGATCATTTCTAAAGTGTGAAATCATGCTTTTAATTGCTTCAATATTATTGTCTTAGGGGTTTTTTTTATATTTAATTTTTTTTTATTTTTCTTATTTTTCATTAACAACAAAGCAACAATAAAACAGAGCAATTAGGAATATGAAAAACTTTTTTCTTTAATGACTTTCTTTATTACTTGTGTATTATTATATTGGTAGCCTGGTATTTGGCTATTTCAAAGAAACGAAATTTTAATTGAGAAACAATTAGAAAAGCATGTACCAGTACACAACACAGTAGTATAGTATACTGTAATATATTTACAAGTATATTTGTATCAAAGAGAACAATCTCTTTGAGATTTTTAGTTTTGTTTAAATTCATTCTCATTTTTGCCATTTAATTCATTTTTTGTGGCAGTCGATAGAAATCAAGTTCTGATAAAGCTAAAACCATAGATAGATACCGACTGGACAGAAAAAGATTCAAATTTATTTCTTCTTGGATGTATGGCGGCCAAACAATGGACTTAATAGAAATATTTGTCTGAAGGGAATGGAAGGTAGGGGGATTTTATCCTTTACCTACATACTGTATTAATGAAAACGCTCTTCCAAAATAGCAAAATGAACATAATATGTTGAAAATCTGAAAAACTCAAAAAATATTTAGAGGATGCGATCTCCAACCTTGTAAAATGAACTACCTATACCGAATTAAACTAAATCGTATATGGATGTATGTAGTTTAGTTATATATGTACAATGTACATGTACACAGAACCGACTCGATACAAAGAAAATTTTCTTTAATGTGAATATTTTACTCTTAGATAGTTATATGTATGTATGTAGTTGAGATAAGATAATCTCCAACATCTCCTTTGCATACCATAACTGTACTTGAAAATTTAAAAGTCGAACAGATCGATATTTTTCCTTTGAACATAAATATTAGATATGTATAATATCTTAATCTCTACATATATTTACATAATAGAAAATGTTCTTTTAAAAACGACAGCATATCTTATTAAATCCTTGTATTTGTTTGTTGTTTATTACATTATTGTCGATCTACTTTTAGTTTATTTTTTTTGCCGACTTGACCACCAGCTTAGTTTAAATTCCTAATCCAGTCTTAAATTGAGCCTGTTTACTATAATTAATCCCTAAAGGGTTGGCAAATAAATCAGAGAGTATATCTCTTAACTGTGCATATCTATCTATTCATAAGTATATAGGACTAGGTTTATCGTTTGTGTTACCTATTTAAAAAATTATGCTCATTTTAGATGAGCTTTTTAACTATACCCGAATAAGGTGGCTTAAGACTAACTATAGATTTTTGTGTTTACCTATACAAATTTTTAACTCGGGAGGGTTTTTTTTTTGCAAATCAATTTTCTCTGTAAAATATTTATGAACTATATAAGATGAATATAATTAAAAGCTGTTAAATCGGTATGTAATGTAACTTTGTTTAAACTCTATGTTCATATGTATATTTGAAAAGGTTCGCAGAAAAAAGTAAAATAATATTATGCTAAATAAAAATGTGTATTGTTGATTACAATGCCGGTAACCGTATATCTGTAAAATATTTTGAAAAGTCTGAATAGTCTAGATAATTCATATAATTAAAATTTTATTAAGCACACAATGGATATTTCAGGTTTTTTTTTACAATAATACAAAATAATATGATATTATATAACACCGCAGTTTTTGTAACTATAGTATTTTGTGAATTGTTACAGCTTTATAAAGGAATCGGCTTTCTATATAATTTTTAATAAGAAAACACCGCCGCTGCTTGTGCTGGTGCTGCTGCACGGGTTAATAAGCAGGTAAAAATTAAATTCGATGACAAGCTGTTATGGTGTGCTTATTAAATTCTATTTGGGTCTTAGCAATTTTCACTTGCGGCTTAAAATTAAGAAATTTAGATCATTCATAGTGAATAAATTTCATAGACGTTTGGAATGTTATAAATGTATTTTGTTTTGACTGGTTTTTCAATATACTTTAACTATAATGCTACTATATATGTATGATCCACAATCAATATTTTCATGTCATTTAATTTTTCTCACGTAATTCTTATAATAACGCTGATAGGGATTTCCTACACGATTCCAAATTGAAATAAATTTGAAAGCTGTAAATATGCAATAAATTAAAACTTTCTGATTGGTTTTAAATTAAAATCAAAATTAGAATAGACCTACTTTGGACATCCCTAGAATAGATCGTTTTAACTAATCTCTTTACACATTTCATTATGTTATTTGAATTACTGTTTTACTTCTTATAAACTTACTTACTTACACTTAGGTACTTATATAACTATTTTTTATTAATTAAGATTGTATTGTGTTTTTTGTATACCCAAAAGTGTTTCTATCCGTTTTCTGTTGAAAGGTTTACTTGATCAGATTGCGATTATAGTAAAAACTTAATTAAAATTACCATTATCATATCTTTCAAGGAAAATACTATTTCTAAAAGAATAATTTCTTATAAAAAATTCTCTACAATTCTGATTAAATACATCATACTTGTTTGTTGTGTTTTGAAGCAATTCTACACTATAAGGATAACGCTCAGTAATAATATTTGACCTATTTAATTTTGTTGATTAATGATTTTTTTTACAAAAAAAAAAACAAAACAAAAAAAACTACTCAACAAAAATGTTTTCGTTTTATTGTATCTATAACAATCCAATTTTACGTATAACGATGTCAGGTAGAAAAAAAAAACTAAAACAATCCACCCATCCTATAAAGGCATAATTAGTATAAACAAGTTCGTTGTGTGTGGTAAAATTTTCTTCTGAAATCAGGAAGCTTTTATTTTTATAGAAAATTGATTAATTAAAAATATACACATTTATTGCATATATATGTATACAATACATTTAAATTAAATGCCTAACCGCTGCTTTTATTTATATTCTAATATTGATATTTCACTTAAACATCTCTATCTCTAATCAATATCTTCAAATAATCATCTTCATCAGATAACGATAATCCGACGGGAACAAAGAGAACATTGTGTTAGATATACAAGGCTTCAAAAACCTTATGAAATAACAACTTTTTTAAAAATCATCCAATCGGTATAGACATAGTTGACAGCCCAAGAATAATGTGCCTCATAGCAAAAACAACAGGCCTTTTTGTGTTTCTTTTATTATTTTTGTTTTGCCTTTTTTGTTAGTTAATGGAAAAATGTATTTTCGGTTGCTTGCTTATTGAAGTGATGAGGCCGTTTAACAAGTTCTTGCACAAAATGTGGTTAAGGGTCAAAATAAAATCTAATCAACCGCGAAAACAAAGAAAACATTTTACTTAAGCCTATATGTAAGTCGTAATAATAGTAAATTTGCGAGGGTCTAATCACTTCATAGAGAGCAAAATATACCAAATGCAGCCTTTTTGGAGTTATAAAAAAATTTATTTTACGAATTTCTACCAATTTGCTATGGTTTATTGAATAATTATGATTGCATTTGACGATTATAAGGTCATTTGATATCTTTCTAGGTAGGTATACGCTTATAGTTGATGTAATATTATGATTATGAATGGGACTGCACAAAATATATAATGTACATACATACATATGTATGTAGAGATATAAAAATATAAATAGATGTAGAGATATCTTTTTATGGATTATATTTTTATAGATGTAGTATCGTGATAACCATATAGTAATATTAAGTAATGAGAATTCTCATCATGGATCAATTGGGAATTTTTTCCTATTTTCTATTTTAAGGTCTGATAAAATATGTACCTACATATATAATTTTGAAATTACCATTAAATTATTGTTGTACTTTACGACTTCGAGAGAATTCGTTCTTGTATTGATATTTTGCGATATATTGTTAACTGTTACATCAAGTGCACCTTTTTTTTAGTGAAAGTACAGGGTGCGCCATCTAGACAGGGCCTATTGAAATGTTGAATAACTCCGCCATTTTTCAGCCGATTTTGACAA